>CAAKHF010022235.1:98723-119482 GCA_901007745.1 Hippocampus kuda | reverse complement strand
CCCGGAGAAAACCCACGCAGGCACGGCAAGAACATTCAAACTCCACAGGGGAAGGCTGGAGCCGGGATCAAACCCACAACCTGTGCACTGTGAGGTCGACGCACGAACTCGACCGCCGGGCTGCCCCAATCCAATCCATACAATACATATTTCTGTGGCGCTCCTACAACAGCTGTATCTGGAGCAAAGGCTCAGGATACAGAACATTTAACATAAAATACAGTGCTGTCAAATTGCATTTGCCTTTGGGTAGTCTGTCATTTTGGCGCTGAGGCGCAAAAGTTATATGGAAATATGAACCCGTCATTTTAAAACAATACTGTACTAGATATACTGTAAGCTAACATTTTGTTGAAAGTTCATTTATATATATTTTTTTGTATTTCCTTTTTCTATCTGTCTTTCAAAAAGATGACCAAGAAATGTATTCTACCAGAGTTCATTAACCCAGCGGCTAACGCTGTGCTTGGCCTTCACCTTGGCGTTTATCGGTGTGTTTTGATAGTAATAGGCAGTAAAAATGTACTCATGTGTCTGGACCCTGACATCACTACAGAGCATTTACACTGCATGATGCTTCTCTTGTGCATTAGTCACAACTAACATACATTCTAGAAGTCCAAAGTTAGTTATTAAGCATGTCTAATAAACTTCAATTTCATAACTTGCACCAAAACCAATTTGAATGGTGAAACTGGAACGATTGAGTAGATGCAGGTAGAAGAGGTTTTATTTATCATTTAATGACCATAGACAGCAATGTTAATTTGTTATAGCATAATGTAAGCAAAAACCCACTTGGGGAAATAATTATGTGAACCTCCACACAGAAATAATGGAAAGTCAAGTCAAAACGACAACACTCAATGTTTTCGATGATTGGAATGCTGATTTGCATTTCAATTTGCAAATATAAATCATGTGCCTTTATTGTCATTATTAACGGAATGGAATCCCCCCCCAACCGCGCCTCTTGGTCCCCTTTGCCTCACTGACCTGGTGGGGGCATGGAGCCAAGCAAATGACCCTTGGTCACAACAGTACGCCAAGGTGAAGTGTCAAGTCCTAGACATTGCGTTCACATCATCGTGCACTAACAAGAGTTCATTGACCCGATTGCTCCTTTGAAAAACAATAAACTGTACATTCATAAATACAGTACATGTATTTGATAGTATTATATGTGTCTTATTTCTTGTTTGGAATAAAATATAACTCGGAAATTCAGTGCCAGCCATTGTGTAATGCATCTTCTCACATGAATACTGTATATTCACTTCCTTAATCACACCGATTTCAGCAGTTGCTCCACTTATAGAATGAAGGACATTTTTATTTAAACTTTACAGTCAGGGAGCAGATAAGCGTCTGTCCTCCGTGTCCGTCTCTGCCTGATCCCAACGTCTATAAACAAGCGTCTTATCACAGACATTTACAATTGTCAGCATGCTTGATCAAACCCGATGGCTGCAGAGTGTATTGTAGGGCATTTCAAGAAACACATTAAGGACATGTGCTTTTTCCATTTCAAGTGACAGCCCTTTGTTTTGAACTGTAGCACTACACTTGGTGGAAATACACAGTTTCAAATGAATTGCATAAGGCTGATATGATTTGTCAAGATTCTCACATTTTCTTTGGCGGAATGATTGAAGAGGCTAATGAACTAAAACAAACATGAGGTGGATGGTATTTAGGCCTTTAATAACACTTCTTAACAGCTTCAACTGACCTTGACTCCATGAAGGTTACTATGCCAATTTCATGTTATTTTCTGATTAATTTTAAAATAATAATAACAATAATGTTGTCGTAATCTGTGAGGTTTTAAACAGAGATTGGGTGAAAGAAATTGGGTGCTGTGACTTTTCTGCCATTTTCACATGAATGCCGCATTGTTATCCCTGATACACGGCCACTAGTTACTTAAAACTGTGTACTGCATTTAAAGTACAAATAGACAAATGATCTGAAAGCAATTTCAAGGAATCTGCCTTTAGTTCAGGGGTGTCAAACTCATTTTTTGTCGCCGGCCACATTATAGTTGTCATTTCCCTTGGAGGGCCAGTATGACTGTGAAACCATATCAAGAAGTCAAGAATAATAGTTTCTTCAACTATTTAAGTGACTGTAATGAGGGGTTTGGTAACAAGAAAATACTGACAACAGCTCTCTTTTATTATATATGTTCATTTTAAATTTGCTCTGGATTTTAGGAAGCATCATGCAAGTTGACATGCTTGATTGGCTTTCGCATCTTGCCCCCGGGCTTTGAGTTTGACACCTGTAGTATAGTTAATTAAATATCCGTTAGTTCTTTTGTTCATTTATTCATCCATCCATCCATCCACTTACAATTATTTTAGTCAGTAGTTTCTCACAGTAACAAACAAACAGCATGATTAAGAAGTCATTGTTTGTCATAGCATCTACAGTCATGGTCTCAATACATAAAATATATAAATTGTCCAATTTTGCACACACAGTAATAATACAAACAGGAACAAACCTAAGTCAAAATCAAAATTTACAATTGTGAAGAAGCAAGAGATGTTTGTGTAATTGTGCTTCTTAAGATATGATTTGAATGAATGAGTCATTATTGGCACAATGCAAAATGGCGTCGGCTGTATGTGGGAATTAATCATTCTAATTGGCTGTAAGGAGCAAATTAGTGCATAAGATAGAAGTAGACGATGAGATGATGCTCCACAAAAGCTAAAGCAATGGAAAAGAAATGTATTATCTAGTAAATTAAAATCAGCAAAAAGTTGTTCAAGTCAAGTCAACTTTATTGTCAATTTTTCATATTCCTGCTTGATGATGCATGTGATGGGCATTGTTCTGGATATGTGTGAATTTCATGTCATGACAACTTCTTTGTGGACTGTATGATAAAGAATGATTCACCCCTGGCCACCGTTTGCCAAAATGTTGTAATCACACACCTGACTAGAAAAGGATGTGTAGGCTTTTGGTGTGAGCCTACCCAACAAATACTGCCAATGAGTATCATCTCCATGTCTGTCTCCAGAGGTTGGGCACAGTGATCCCTGTCCAAAGAAGAAAAAACAGAATACAATAATTGTGATTGTCATAGAGGGTTTGTGAACCATCCGTTGTCTGCTCCCACACTTGTGGGACTGGTTTCCTCGAGCTGCCGACGCCAGTTAAAGCAGCAAGGTGTAGCTCCTTGGATCATTGTGATGTACAAACCCCTTCATCATGATAAGGTGGCAGCTCAGGGAGAAGGAAACATAAAATGAGTCATTGAAATCCATCTATTTGTTTATTTGTGACAATAATAAAATCATCGTCTTATCAGTGTCAAGCCTGCGTGCCAGGCACAGCGGAGATAACAGTATGGGTTTATCTTAAATGAATGACCACCTAGAACACAGACAGACAGCATAACGTGAAATTCCTTAGATTTCATTGATTTATTTCACCCCGTGGAACAGGTGTGCCATGGACACAAGGGGTGGTTTTAAGTTTCATCCTAAGTACTACATCAGATGTATTACGTTTCTTGTAAATTTGTAGTATGCACATTTTCAAAAATCCTATCTGCCTGTCTATGGCAGTGTCTCCCAAACTTCATTGAGCTAGGGCACCCATTTTAAAATAGAATGATTTTGCAAAATAAACATTTCATTAAAAAGTATGCATACTGAAATATAAAATGTTTCATCTTAATGTACTCATAAATTGACTTAGTGTGATATCGGGGCCAGTTTAACTGAACACAAAACTGATATAATTGCAGTCACGGGATTGTGCCCATGGGACCCTACTTGGGAATGGCTGACATATGGGGTCCATAACGAACTATCAAAGGAACCAAGCTGAGGCCCAGAACATACTTGCTGTGAGGTAACAATAACCACTCAGACATTGAGCTGACACATATATATGATTATGATTTAAACTAAAACAAATTTGGCAAGGCAGGTAGGGTTGTAGGTCTCAGAGGTTTTGCTGCAACGATTACAAAACTGTGCCAATGACATCATCCTGAGTATTTAACTTCTGGGTCAGTGCCCCACTGCCCTGTGTTGGCCTCTTCAGCTCCAGCCAAGTATGAGCTCCAATGTGTGGGGACCCATCAGAACTTGTCTTGATTACCTTCGGAGTCCTTGGTAGCTTGGTACGGCCTGGGTTAATGACACAGACCCCAAGATAAGGCCTAACCCTCTTGATATCCAGACGTTACTCCACCAGCTCCTTTTCATTGAGAAAAGCTTATCAGTTTCCCAGGGTTATACCACCAGTCACCTGGCAGAGAGCACATGGCTGTTTTTCACGGAGTGTGTATTGACAAGTCAAGGTCCACTTGGGTGGCCTTATAAATACAGACGCAGCGGAGGCAAGAGCGCCTCACTCCAGAAAAGCCTCTCCAAGATGGATAACCGATGCCAGTGCAGCAGCGACAGACTGTTGAATCCTATCCTCTTCAACATTCTCAGTCAACTAGATAACACCAGGTCGAGTCTACACGACTATAATTCAATACCTCATCGATGCAACTGTGAGCTACGCCGAACGGTGTGCTTAAAAGGACCATTGGAAATTTGCAAGGAAGCCTCATCGGTTTTGGTCAAAACCGTCCATTTCATGAAGAACCTACCTGCTTTCAAGCAGCTTCCACCCAACGACCAGTTTATACTCCTCAAAAACTGTTGGGTGCCGCTCTTCATTCTGGGCCTGGCGCAGGAGCACGTGGACTTTGAGGTGGCCGACGTACCGGCCGACAGCATGCTGAAGAAGATTCTTCTGCGGCGTGAGGGGGGAACTGAGATGGAGAGGGAACAGCCCACCATTGCTGGCGTCAGCAAACTCAAGTCTTGTCTCAGAAAGTTCTGGAGCTTAGATTTGAGTCCAAAGGAATATGCATACCTTAAAGGGACGACAATATTTAACCCAGGTATGTGCAACCCAGATACAGTGCGCATTTGCTTTACGATGTCTTGAAAAGCAAACTCTTAATGTCTTTGCGTCCAATAGACATCCCAGATCTAAAGGCATCTCTGTTCATCGAGGGCTTGCAACAAGAGGCGCAGCACGCCCTGAGCGAGGTGGTCCAGCTACTCCATCCCAGGCGGCAGGACCGTTTCGCCCGCATCCTCCTCACGGCCTCTATGCTGCAAAGCATCACACCCAGTCTAATTGTTGAACTCTTATTCCGGCCTGTAATTGGCCAAGCTGACCTGTTAGAGCTTCTGGTGGACATGCTCTTTGGCAGGTAGAGGACATTTTAACTTTCTTAAAAGGAAGCACACAGCAGGAACTGTTTCATCTCCAGAGATTTAGTTGTCCATGATTACAAAAAGTTGTCTGAATGTCCTGCCTTTTGTTGTTATGTTAGGTCTATTGTAAATACATATTTTTTTGACAGAACAATTCAATTAAATCTATTTTTGTACATGAACTCTGTTTTGGTCTGTTGGAGTTTGTTTCAAAGTGCAGTATGTTTATCCAGTAAATTTGCATTAATTTATGTTGAGTTTTTGCTTTTACATTTTCCATCCTCAAGGACAGTCATGAGGAGGCAGCCTGCCTGCACGACGCAATAAAATGGCTGTTTGTTTTTGGGAAGAACATCTGCATGCATCAAAGTAAAAGGGCAAATAATATTTCGTTCAGGTCAGGCTCTACAAAGATTAGAAACTATTGATTTAACAATGTTTGTTCAGTGTTACAAAATGTTGAATGTTTAAAGTTAAGCAGCATGACATCCAAATTTAATGACATGCAAATAATTGCAGGTTGATCTCAATTAATCATCTCAAAATAAATTTTCAAGTTAAACTCATATTGTTGTGTCACTACACACAGTTAAACATTTCATTTTACTGTGAAAACAATTTCGATGATATACGCTGAAGAAAAACTCGAATTCAACATTTCAAGTATACAGTACTTAGAATTACCTGAGTAACCACGTTATTTTTAGAACTGAGTGAATCATTGTATCATACGAAATTCACTTTATGAATTAAACTACTAACATAAATGAACCTATCTTCAATATTCTAATGTATTTAAGATGTACCTGTAAGTCACCTTACAGAACAGGTACCTATACTTGCCCCAAAATTCTTCATACTCTGATAAACAGATTACGTTGGACAATTTTGAAATGCGAAACATTGTCAAAGATCCCGGTAACGTCGATCACAACCTCTAGCATTCTAACCAACTAAAGCTAATCACTCACAGGGTTAGGGAACTCCGGTTCCTCGAGAGCCATATCCTGCCTGTTTTAGATCCCTTCCTACTCCACACACCTGATTCAACTGTTCATGATTGTTTCAGGCCTCTACAGGGCTTGCTGATGAGCTGATGATTTGAATCAGGTGTGTTGGAGAAGGGTGGGATCTAAAACAGGCATGATATGGCTCTGGAGGAACTGGAGTTCCCTACACCTGACTTAATACATATATTTTAAATAGGCTACATATAAGTAATTTCATCAATAACAATTAATAGGATTTTTTTTGTTGTGTCATTTCTAATTTGGTTTTAACACACTTTCATACCTCTGCTTATACGCACTGTCACATTTACAAAGCTACTGTATAGCACACTTGGTTCCTTCATGGCGAGTCATGTAGTTTTACTGTACTGTTTGTCTCCCTCTAGTGGATACAGGTGGAAATGACATATCGATAAGATAAACGTTGAGGCGTTCTCCCTTGCTACTCTGCTTAAAAAGAATCGTGTACTCTTGCAATCGATGTGCAAATGAGACTTACCTAAGCGTTCCACATCATATTTTGAAAGGAGCTTGGTTTTGTGGTTGGAGCCATTGTCATCTTCGTTGTGAAAGACCTTCTTTCTGACAGCTCATACAGGTAAAACAGGAATGCGCTGATGAGGGCAGAGAGAAAACAGGGTGACACAAAAGCAAGTCATGACAACATTAGGCAGCGGGGGAAAATACACTCCTGAAGTCCAGTGCACGGTGTTTTTCTTTTTAGTTGTTATGGCAAGAAACTGAAGAATGGTTTGATCACTTGTGTTTTAACTCAGGTAGGCAGAAGTTATTAATCTTTATTCCCAAATTGAAACCTTAAATACTATATATTAGAAAAAAAAAACATTGAATAAAAGTCCACCCAACCAAAAAAAGAATAACAATAAATCAGGCCGCACTCTGCACTGCAACTCCACAGTAAAAAAACAGACAACCCCTAAGATTTGATTTCCTATTTTTTTTTAGAACCAGCCAAACAAGTTGCTGCTTTTGCTCAAAGCGGAAAAACCCTACCTTGCGCATCACTGTCACCTCAGGGAGATGACGAAAAAAAACAAACAATACAAAGTGATAAAAAGAGGTGGAGTAGACTGAAGAGCATTAAAAAAAACCTGGACATGACCGTCACCTTATTGAAATATGTCTTACACCGGGATGGCCAAACTTCGATACTTCAGGAACAAATCTTTCTTTTTTTAAGACAAAGGGGCCTTGGGTCATTCATAGATGAGGTTTAAAAAAAAACTATGGAAAACACTTTTTCTTATTTAATGAGATGTATGAATACATACTTTCAAATAACCAAGTTTTGGCATAAAACAAATAAATACTACAGGACTCTTGATCATGCAAATACTTAGTGGGTCAGATTAAAAAAAAACAAAACCTCATGTAGGTGGTCCACGTCATACGTTGCCCATCCCCTATACGCTTTAACAGCATAAATGCGTTTTTCTTTAATGGAAAAAATATACAACTCATATGAGCATCTTAATTTACATGCAGATAAAAAACAATTTCAACCATATACAAATATACATCTTTATTGAACATGAAACAAAGGGAATGGAGATTTTTACCTTATTCAAAATAGCACTCACCGCTGAATTAAAAAAAAACATTCAAATGCCACAAGTGGGTTTACAATGCAAAAAGTAACGTAGAAATATTTACTAGGAAATATGGCTGAATCCTTTAGTCAAAACATGATAGTGTTTTTTTAGAAGGTCTGAGTTACTGAGCCCTGACAAAAGTTGAACAATCACATGTATAAGCCTTCAGGTCATTCTGTTCTACCACTCATGTGCTGTGACTGTCAAACCTGCCCGGAGTGTAGACATTCATCTTTTTCAAACATGACACTGCAAATTGACACATGTAACAGGTATAATAGTAACAAAATAATAATAATAATAATAAAACCTCTCACTTGGTACATGAAATAACTGTTGACGAAGGGAGGTAAATTCATTATGGCACACATTAGCAGCATTGAGACTTACAACTCGGGTTGCAAAAATCCATCGATTTAAAATTTGAAACCTCTCAGGGCAATTTGGGAATTTTTCTGGGATCGACTGGAAATGTTGCATTGGCTTGTGTGTGTGTGTGTGTGTGTGTGTGTGCGTGTGTGTGTGTGTGTGTGTGTGTGAGGTAACACTAAAAGTTAAAAAAATGGATTATGAGTTCTAGCAAAGAAATTAAATGAGGCAGAGCATGGAAAACATTCAGTTCAAATGTCCAGTTAATTCCCATGGGATGATGTCAAACTTCCCAAATCCCTTAGCGAAACTTCGAACGGAAGTTCCACTCCTTTACTGACAGCCACCCAGCAGTGTGTAACAGCATTCGGTAAATGAAAGCAGGAGGATAAAGCCGGCCATGTATTCGGCCATGTCACTAGAGCGTAAGAAGAGGAGCACCTGACGAGTCTGTCTCGGTGTCGTGCAGGGACGGTGAACAGACCATGGCGCTGCTGGAGGAGTATGCTGAAACAGACGCACAGCTATTACTGTATCTCATCTTAGAAAACACTTGTTGAAAATTGACACACCTCTGTCAAAAAGTATGTGAGGGTGTGTGTGTGTGTGTGGGGGGGGGGGTCAACAGAACAACGATGATTAGTTCAACAAGCAACTTTAAAAGTACAGCTGGGATTTCTGGTTGTGTATGTCATTTTAAAATAATCTGCGGTTTTGATACTACATGTCAGAGTACTGTGGGCTAGAGTGGCAAGACAAGACTTACTTCACATGCATTCGCAGAGTTTTCTATGCATCCATTCTGTTTCTACTGTGTGTGTTCTGGGGGACCTGGACGCTAACTCTAATCAAGGTTTTTTTCTAGGGATGATATTTTAGGGTTTCCCAATGGATTTTTTTTGTGTGTGTGTGGCTTCAACAATTAAAAGCAAAACAGTTTTTTAAAGAATTTCATTGCCATTCACAAAGCGTTAAAAAACTGATTAAAAACCAAAATCATAAGCTGTTTTGGACGGTCATTCCACACAGGCCTAACAGCGCTGGACTGGCTGCAGCGGTCTTCAACTGACCAAACATGCATGTAGTTTGAATGTGTAAGGAAGTTTGGAGTACCTGGAGACAAAACATGCAAGCATGGGGAAAACATTGGGGAAAAATACCATGCTGCCTACATCCCACATAGGAAAATGTGTTGTTTTTTTGTTAACTGTCAGTTTTTCACCTCTATATTTCAGTTGGAATTATATTACCCCAAAAAGTGACGTTGTTACATGTGGTCATATTCACACAATTATTTTATACATTGGGGTTTTATATACACTATACACAATCGTACATCTGATACACAAATGTTGATGAGGGAAGGCGACAATCCCAGGCAGCAAGACAAAGACGTGTAACGCGATACCTCAACCTTTTACCCCGCCTCCTTGCAGAGCGACAACAAAAAAAACACACTGCTGCACCGTAATCCATCTGATCCTAGTTGCCCCCTAAAATGACACAACAAACCACAGGAACATCCTCTGGCATATATTTAATGGGACTTGATCCGCTGGTGCTGCGGGTATCATGTGACCGCTCGACTGGAGGGGTGGACATGGCTTGATCGGTGGGTGTAAGGTGACCGAGAAAATAGGGGATTGTAAAACGCACAGAAAAAGACAGGAATGCAGCACGTTCACTGTTACTTGGGTGCTCTGTTACTGGGAAGCAGGGAAGAGAGGTGTGTATAAGCATGTGGGTTGAACCACTAATCGTACACTGCTTAATTTAGCTTATACTGAAAGCGCCTGGTCCTAACCTTTCTTTGCAACACGGACCAGTTACATTCACCCCAAAAAGTACAAAGTACATCGGTTGTCAGGGGGGTGTTCAGGGTGGCGAAAAATATCGACACTGCGTTTGTAGTGTATTACAATGTCCATCCTAGCCAGAGTTTTAGTGTGACACATCTACTAGTCTCTCAGGGGAATTCTGCCGGCAATTTCTTATGGGGTTTTACAGTATATGCACTTCCTCACATGCCCTGCCCCTCACATGTTGGAAAGGATACCTACAATAGCAAATGCACCTTTTCAGCATTTTATTAATGCAGGGAGAACAGTAAATACTTAAACACAATGACCAAACTTGCGCAGAAACTGCTGTATGCCACAGCTCACACCCAGACCCTGTCACACCAAGGAGGCCCTGCCTCTTAAAGGCACACAGTGGGGCTTAATGATATCAGGAAAAGACTGAATTACAATTTTTCTGACAGATATTGCAATTTTGAATCACATTTCCTCCCCCCAAAACAAGGTTCCGGGCAATATTCATTATTCACAGTAAAATTTAGAAATCTGACAAAAAAAAAATCATACCATCAAAACATTAAAAGAGGCAGTTCTTTTTCCAAGTTGTTTTAAACTGGTTCAATAAAGCAAGAGTAACTGCTTACTGCCATACATACAGTATGTCCACTTTTTCTTCTATGTAATGAACCCAAAAATAAGTTATTATATTCATTGGATATACATTTTTTAATTTCTTGTTCAAATAATCGGTTATTGGTATTTTATTCTACCAAATACTGGAGGCTCAAAAAATCCGGATCGGTCAGGCCATAGTATTTTTGGTGTGTGTTCAAATATGTTTAATGTGTTCGACGGGAGGCTGGGCGATCATCTGGTTAGCACGCCTGATGCACAGTGCAGAGGTGCAGGGTTTGATTCCGGGCTCTGGCCTTCCTTTGTGGAGTTTACATGTTCTCCCCATGCCTGCTTAGGTTTCCTCCCACATTCCAAAATCATGTTTGGTGGGTTCATAGGTGTATTGTATGTAAAATAATTATTTTTAAAAGTTGTTATTCTGGACCAAATACTAACATTCCCTTTTTTGCCCATCTTTTTTTTTTTTTTTTGGCACGCGGACCGGTGGTTGTGTAGCTTTGTCTTTGACAATTGCTTTGGGGAACTCACTTCTCCCGCTGTAATGTCTCATCTTCCTCGCCAGCTCATCCGATGGCGTCTGCTCCGACACTTTCACCTCTGGAACTATTGATGGGAAGAAGAACAGACCAAATGAACAAAAACAAACAAAAATCCACTGGTGTCCATGTATTTCCTAATGTGTTAT
Organism: Hippocampus kuda; assembly: GCA_901007745.1. Taxonomy (NCBI): domain Eukaryota; kingdom Metazoa; phylum Chordata; class Actinopteri; order Syngnathiformes; family Syngnathidae; genus Hippocampus; species Hippocampus kuda. The sequence goes on along the minus strand of CAAKHF010022235.1, from coordinate 108,124 downwards.
TTCAAAGACAACATAATTATAATAATAATAATAATAATACATTTTATTTGTGGGCGCCTTTTATAAGGAGATGGGAAGTAGGTTATGTGAAGTGATGGATATGAGATTCAACCAAAGAAAAGTGCTTCAGCTCTTGTTTAAACTCTGTTCGGGCTTAGTATTTGATCAATGTAGTCATTCTCAAACACCAAGAATCACGGCCTGAGACAGTTCAGTTGTATTGAATGTATTAGTTCCATACATTTCCATATAACCTTCAAGTATTGTATGATTTCACCATTTATTTAAGTACCGGTACATATTTTAACTTTCATGTGCAATACATTTAAATTCAATCCTTTTTACATATTATTTCTCCCCCCACATTCAAATGATGCTAATATTCAAACTGCAATGTATTAAAGTTGCTTACAATAATATTAAATTATTGTTTTTTAATAAAACCTCTGTTACATATAAGAAGTTGAAAAAAATGATTGTTGACAAGAATTTGTAAATTGGGTGAAACTGAATGTTAACTGATTGAGTAGTTATGTAATTCAGGCCAGATGGAGTGCACTGCTTCGCATTTGCTAATGCCTACATCCAAGCAGATGTCTGCTATGGCCCAATTCCCCCCAATCAGTGTTTACCTGCTCAATAGAAAAGTGGCACAGAAGAAATTTGAAAATTCAGTCTTGTGTCCCGCTGAAATTGAGCGTTTCTCGCACTGTATGATTCACATCCCTGCTGTATTGCTGATATTTTTTGAATGGGTTTTCACTGTGTACTATACAGGTAAGTCTGAATTTAGAGTTGGATGCTTTCTGCATCCCATGCTGTTTCTGCGACATGCCAGGCGGCACTGAGGTCTACTGGAAGAGATGCAGCATAATTAAGGGCACGAAGAAGAGTTAGAGAAGGTCATGTTTAGTGATACTTGTTGAGAATATATATGCCTGTAAGAACTGATGTATACTCTGTTCGTGTGTTTAAGAAGCACTTGTTTGAAGGGTGATTATTACCGTAACATCCATGCTCATTTCTGACCTGTCTGAGGCACTTCTCATTGTGTAATTATGATAGCAGTTCTTCATTAGACGACATTATGATTTGGTTGAACATGCCAGTGTCTAAATATATAATAATTGGATTGTCTTTTGTTTCATCTCAGTAGTACAGCATATTTCAAATGGGAGTGACAACTCAATGGCTTTAGGCTTGAAGCAAGCAGGCAAGTTTTCACAAAGCAAGCAGTTTGGAATGTATCCCCCGCAATACACAGGGGTTCACTGTCATTAAATTAGTAGTTTAAACACTAACATTATGTCATATTGCCTATTTTAAGATGCCATGAGGAAAATATGAGTTTCTTACAGTCACTGCTCATGAAGGTGTTGGTCATGGTCTCGTTGCCACTGTCCGGCAGAGTGCCATCGTTGCGGCCATTAGGACGCTGTCCGGCAGAATGATGCCTATTGTTTTTCTTGCCCTTGCGGGTACTGATGCGGATGACGCCGCGCACCAGCTTGCATTCGGCCTCTTGCTCCTCAAGGTTGTAGTCCTGAGCGATGCTGTATATGAGCTCACTGATCTCGTTGGTCTTGCGGGAGAACGATGAGTCCGAGGTGCACTTGGCCAGCTGGTCGATCTGATGTAGGGCATAAAGCTCCAGCAGCTTCTTGGTGATAAGCGAGTCAATATCCGTGCCTGTGTCGCTCATGTCATCCAAGTCATAGTCCTCACGGGATAACAAACTGGTGTTGCTGATGGGCCGCTGGCTCTCGCCCCGGCCCGAGGTTCGGGTCCTCTTGGAGGCCATAACCGGATATCTCACTGACTGACCTGCGATGCGTACATCCGGGTAGCGGAAGCTATCGCTTGTTGGCAACAATTTCACAGATTTAGTGGACTTGTTGGGCTCAAAAGATTTGCTGCCACCGGGGGAGTTGGTCACAGCCATGCCATTAGGAGGCTGGGACTCACTACTTGCTTTAGGGGGATGGTCTGTGGAGCTCTCGTTAATGGGCATGCAAGGTTCTCGGCTGCCATAAAATCCACAGGTCAATACACAGCAAATAAGGGCCTTCCAGCCACTCCAGCCCATAGAGGCGCAGGAGCCGCAGGATTGTCTGTTGGTGGGCGTGTTGTCTGCCGAGCCTGGAATGAAGCCAATAGTCTCTGAGCTCTGCCCGGCGCCGTTGCGCGGGTGTGCTTTGCGACCATGTTTGGTCTCTGAGTAGCGGGAGTGGTTGTTGTGATGATGCTCTCTGTAGGGATTCTTGTAGGAGTCTGGGTTGTTTGTGCTTTGCCTGAATATTGTCGGCGCCCGACTGTCCTTGTCTGCTCTGGAACTATGATGTTTGTGGTGGCGTGATGCCTGCAGGGCCCCAGTGCTGTGGCCAGGCATGGCTCAGAACCCCACTGACCTGCTGAGGGGGGACAATACACATGTAAACACCATCTTCTTAAAATGCTCTCCAACAAGTTACCTAAACACATTTGCATAACCGGTACTCATTCCAGAAATATAAGTAGGAGGCCTCTGCTAGCCTAAACATTATCAGAAGCAATGACCTAAACTTACAATCTATATTTAAATATTTGTTCCATTAAAATGTATTAATTTATAACAGTCAATTCCCTTCATTTGTAACGATTCTCTTGGCACTGCTTCTTGTACACGTACTTGTATTATTTTTGTCCAATCAGATTTCAGTCTCTATGTGCTGCCAAACAACCTTCCCAAGGAATTCAGCCAATACAAGAAAATATTTTACAAAGTGTACTGTTCCATTAACCAATAACCATATTCTATTTGCCCTCAAAAGGCCAGTAAACTGGTCCTCACTGACATCAACCTTTTTCTTGTTACAGTTAACTTCGATGAGTGTAGTGAACGTCACACATAGTATATTTAATAATTAGCATCTCCAGTAAATACAGAGCATGTTATTTACATGTATTACGTTTGTGTCATCTTATTAGATTCTGAACGGCCCCATATGATGTAGGTACACGGCACAGTTGCGTGCTATCATTTTTTTTTGTATGGATGGTTTTAATAAACAAGATGTGAAAGTGGTGAATTAAGTCCCCCCCCTGAATGGACGCAGAAAGGTAACGTGGGGACGTTACTACAATTGAATGTAATAATGCAGGCTCATTTTCGTCCCGCCCTTGTAGCCTGATCATTGGGAAAATAGTTACACACGCCAAAACCAAGTAACCGCCTCGCTCGTAAATGCCAACAAACAAATCGTGTACTTACTGCATAGGAGTCACCAGTTGAGTTTAATTTTTATGGGGAGCCAAGGGCGGAAGTTGCAGAAAGAAAAGTTTCTCTATTGGCGAGTCAAACTGAAACAACTGACCACATACAAAAAAGTCAAGTTACGCTCGCCAAATAAAAAAAATCGACCAAAATAAAGTGGCGCCGCCATAGAAAATTCTAAGAGGACTCATTCGACTTGTCCTTTCGGTTGAATTTGTTGTCGTTCAGTGTTTAGCTACTACCTACGGCTGCGGCTAATCCCTGGCTGCTGTTACCTCAGGTAAATGTTGACGTCACGCCAGGCGGGTATTAATGCGCAGAGGAGCGGAAGACAAGCAGAGACGTTAAACGTCAATGCAAAACGCTCATAAGAGGTTTCAAGGAACTCCTTTTAAAAGCTTTCATCAATATGTTAAGCGAGGGGACTCTCATCCGTTCTGTAAATACACACAAACACAGACAACAATGTGGCGGACACACAGCCGAGCCAGGAAATTAATTCCCAACTAAATCTTTCATTCTGCCCTATTTTCCCCACTATGGAAGCATTTAATCATTTTCACCATCCAATGGAAAAACAATAGCGCTACCTCACCTGCAGTAGAATGTGAGTCACATGAAGTCTTGTTGCTGCACACGCTGGAAAACAAGTACGACATGAAAAAGAAAAAGACAAAGACTACAACAAACGTATTCACTTCATGAGTAATTAACATTTAATGTCAGTATCTCAGAAACAGACTTTTATGCAATATTAATTACAGATGTAAAACTAATTAAACGTATACATGTATGCTGTACGTACATTAAGGATACTGTGTATGTATATGATTAGATTTAAATATTTCTAATGTTCTATAAAGTACGTCAATTCACTGAAATAATTCTATTGCGATATCATGTGCTACCATACAAGAAATGTATCGGAAATTTGGCCTTTACAAAGATTATTTTATATGACAGGAAACAGTAGTTAGTTTGCCTCAAAGGTTTGAGGCTCTGGGTTTGAATCTTTGTAGGTGAGAGTTTGCATATCTGCTCCTCCTATATATATATAAAAAAAAAACAACCCCAAAACAAAAATTGCTTTTTGGGTTATTAAATGCTTTTACATTGTGGGAATGTGAATGGTTGCTTTGTGCCCAATGATTGACTGGAAACCTGTCCGGGGTGTAGCCTGACCTTAGCCAAAGTCAGCTAGGTTAGGCTCCAGCTCACCCGCGACCCAAATGAGGACAAACTCAATGGCAAATGAGCATATAGAAATACTTGCTAATTAAGGCCTATATCCATCCAGCCATCCCTTCATTTTTTGTACCTCACTAAGGTTGCATCCAATGTGCTACCCATTATATATACAGTTATTATAAATTATTAGAAACCAATGTCAGTATGATGCAGTGCTATTGTCCACTGCTGCATAAGACAAAGTAGTGTCACAATAGGAAATCTAATGTCAAATGAATACACTGGCAAATGTCAATAAAAAGTGTACATTGATATGCAAAGATTTATCTTTGCAAAGGCAAAAATTTTTGATACTGTATTGGTTCCTATTTGATTGGAAAGTGTACGTAATGTAATGGTTGAGTCATTCTGTTCACTAATGATATAATAAAAACACACCAAAACAAAACATAATGTAAAGTTATATTTGCATGTTTGACAATCATATGCACTCTATTCTATTAAAATACAGGTTACTGCATGTAAAAAAAGCATGAAGGCACTTTTAAGGTTAAGTTTATTACGTTTAGCTGCAGTACATGCAGAAGCTCGGAGACAAAAAACAAACTGTAAACCTACTGGCATTAAACTAGTCTACAAGACATTTCTAGCTTCAGAAGTAGATTTTAGAGGGTTGACCTGTGCATCTTCGGCAACAATACAAGTGTCATCTGGTGGCTCCTGTGACAGAGATATTCCTACATGCTGACGTGCCCTGCTGATGCCGTTGTGAGCTGAGATGTGCCCCAAGCGTGGATCTGAGTCAATCTCATATCGATAGTGATATCCCTCCATGACATCATGACATGCATCTCTCATTTCAATTATCCACCTCTTCATGCCTTTACGATTCAGGTAGACTACGAAGAGGAAGACCATGCCCACAAAGCCCAGCACGAGCCCAAGGAAGACATACGACGTCTGTAGGCTAAGGTCACTAATCTCTGTTTGGGTGGGAACAATGCATCCGATGGCCCTCAACCCAAGTCCTCTGAGCTGGCTGTTGGTCAACCCCTTTGGTGAGATGCACCTCACAGAATCTACATCTATTTGAGCTCGTGAATCATTCAACCAAGCCACAAAATTCTGGATCTCACAGGAGCAAGAGTAGGGATTTTTACCCAAAAGGATCCGAATGCTTCCGAGCTTCTCCAGCTCTTTCAGATCATCAGTCCCGAATGTCCTGAAGGCATTGTGTGACAAGTCAAGCAGCTCTAGGTTATTCATGCCGGAGAAGGTTCCGCTGTAGACTGCCACCAGAGAGTTGTTGCTCAGGAAGAGCTGCTGCAGACTGAGCAGGTCAGAGAATATCCCCGGGGGAAGCAGAGCAAGGTGATTCCCGGAGAGGTCAAGACGGAGGAGCCCCCGGAGGTCCCCCCAGCGGAGAGCCGTGGTGAGGTCTGTCAGTGCGGTGCAGTTGTAGAGCGAGCGGCTCAGGTTGAGCTCTTGCAGAGGACTCCCGGGGATGCTCAGAGCTTCCGGATGGATAGCTGACAGCTGGTTGCCGCTGAGGTCCAGGAAGTGCAGGTTGATGAGAGCAGAGAAGCTGTGTGATGCCATAAGTGTCATCCTGAGGGGACAACATCCATGGTTAACCATTTGAAAAATGTACGATTGTTAATAAACACACACAAAATGTTCTTCTTAGATTTACACAGCTTGAAAGCCATTTTGTCTCAACATGAACGAATATGGTGTATTCTCACCTATTATTGCTTAAAATGACCTTGGAAACATTCCCCAGCTCTTTAAAGGAATCAGGTCCAATTCTGTGAATAGTATTCTCCGTGATGATGACAGTCTTTGCATATCCTGGAATAATTTGTGGCACCATCAGAAGATCCGTAGACACACATTTCACTGTGCGTGTGACAGCAAAACACTCACAGCCACTGGGACACTCTGAGCACCGGGACTGGGCACAAAATAGTAATCCCAAAAGCACCCAAACTGCTGAAATACTCATTGCTAAGGAGTCTCCAGTGTACAGCTACAGAAAAAAAAAAGACAGACCGGAATAAAGAGAGTCTATATTTTAATGCAGCGGATCTCACAAAGTAATGCCAACATGAGTAAAAAGCAACCGAGCAATAGTCCCTCCTCATCTGCTGCACTCTGGGAATAAAGGGTCTTGTAAATTGATGGCAGATCTTGTATTGCAGAATCTGCTGGATGAAAAAACGTGTGTAGTCCCCTTAAAGCTACAGCGGACAATCAGAGCAGCCACTTGTTCTAACCTCCACAGTACAATGAAAAAGGAGAGCAGTTATTACATTGCTAACAAAATACTTATTCATGACAAAACTGCACCGTAATAATCAATATCACTATAATGTGCTTTTTCAGCCCTAAAAAAAAAGGAACATACGCTGAACATCATGCTACGTATTTCTATGAGTAGATGGCTATTAGAAATTCATGCTCCCTATCTCTCCCTATCTCACTTTCTCTCTCAATGATTATTTGCTAAAAAAAGTTGATCAATTTGAACATTCAATATCTTGTCTTTGTCTTGTATTCAACTAAATATAGTTTGAACATGATTTTCAAATCATTGTATTCTGTTTTCGTTTATGTTTAACACAATGTGCCAACTGCAAGTAGATGATGAATATGCAAACAACAGCAAAATATGTGAGCTCGGTGAAAGGGTGGACATATTTAGCTAATGTTAGCACTTAATGAGCACACAGCGGACTTTCACTTGCCATTATGATGCAGTTAGAAAGCTGACTGTACTGTTTAACAAAAATATCTCGGATTTCTGAACATTTTTTTTGTATCAATTGATATTTCACTATGACAACATCCACATATGAAAATTGCAAAACAAATGATTTTTCTGGTGTCACTAAAACATCAGGGGTTCTCTTAGAGGCAGTTACTCCACAGTAACGGGGTGGACTCACTTTCTAAGACACACCCAAGTTCAATGATTAGAAAAAATAGAAGATACATGAGCAAAATGACTAATTTTATTCAATAATTTGTTGTGGACAATATCTTTTTTGGCCACTTGTAATAAAACCTCATACTTTCATTATTCTGATCCAAATTTAGGATGAGAGTGATTATGAGGACAGAAAAGGCACTTTATAGTGATATTGATGCAATAACATGATACAGTTTTGCTTGTTTGATGCTAAAATTACATTCCTGAATGAAGCTATACAGTCTCTAAGCATTGAACAAAATATGCAACCTACCTTAAAAAACAAACAAACAAACAAACAAAAAAACAAACACATTTATCTACTCAGGGTCATTTTTCCTTCAAATGGGTCATTCATCCTTCTGTCTTTGCAGTGCTTTGTATCACCTAGTTTCTTTAATAACTGATGAATACTTTCAGCATTGAGATTGTGTCGCGATACACATTGTCATTTCCTTTCGTCATCACTGGAATGCACATTAGCCGGTCTGGAAACACGTTCATCATGAAAAATACATATTAAACTCAGCATAACATCAAAGAGCCCAAGCAGAAAAGAATATAACATTTGCTTCATGGCTTGGCAATACTTTACAGCATACAAATCACCACTGCCAAAATCTCAATCAAACATAAGATGTGCCAAAGAAATTGTAATAAATGTGTCTCCTAGTGTAGTGTATTACTGAAGGTTGAATGTTAGGACGACCATGCCGATTACAACGGAGAGAATGATGAAGGGTAGCCAGGTCTTGAGGAACGCGGACCAACTAAAGGATACAAAGAGGGCAAAGAACATTAGAGGGCTTGTCAACTACAACTTGTATATTGTGCAAAGCCACCCCCCCCCCAACACCCACCCCTTGGATCATGGAGAGACAAGGACATAGCCCAGTGTCTTTTTTCCCCATGCTTGATGTCCGACTGTCCTTCCTCCCACCCCACCCCCACCACCTAGTGCAGTGAGCCCCAGCGGAGAAGTAGCCTCCAGTGGTGGCACGTGTGTGAGTGCTTTTGTCAGTGATAAATTGCATGGCACCCCCTGTGTTACACAGATTCCTGTGGCGCCGAAGTGGATGTGCGTAGGCAGCACAAACTGTGACGCCAGCATTCTCTATGTGGGTCAACGGAGAATAATGAGGGGGTGAGTCTCAGCCATGTTTTTATGGGGCAGGAAAGTGGGCTTAATAAACGTCATGTGAACATTCGTGATCTAGATGCTTCAACCACTACTGCCCGAGCACCAAAATACACATAGCAAAATAAATTAAGGTGAAACTTGCCTAAAATGTGGATAGTTTGAAATGGAACCTCAAAAGTTGAACAAAAGACGCTGCTCGACCTCCACTTGGTTCTTTTTGTCCCGTGACAAAGAGAGGGGTTTGTCCTTTGTGCTAACAATTGCAACATCCCAACGACCATAGCAGTTGGATATGTCGCTTTTTCATTGCAAAGGCAGATACGTTGTTAAGTGTCATTGCAAACGCTGATAGTTGTTAAGCGTAAATAACTAGAATACTGGCGGTTTCTGCAAAGTTTTGAGTTGACTTTGACAATCTGTAGCGATGGAGAAGTACATGGAGACTTTAGACAGGCAGGCGAGTGTTTGAGTCAAGATCCTCGACTAGATCCTCATATAAATAAGATGTATTGTATTGTACATAGGCTCCAGCACCCCCCGCGACCCTAGTGAGGATTAAGCGGTTTGGAAAATGGATGGATGGATGTATTGTACATACTTCCAACAGTAAGACTGGATTGCTGACTCGAAAGTAAGTACTGTACTACCCAACATGACTTATTTTGTCTCTCTCTCTCTCTCTACACACACACACACACACACACACACACACACACACACACACACACACACACACACACACGCACACACACACACACACACTTGTGAAAATAACATTTTTCCATTGAATGTGCTCTGTAGGCATATTAGTAAACAGAAAATGAAAATTTGTAAATACATTTTCTAAA
>CAAKHF010022235.1:84143-98703 GCA_901007745.1 Hippocampus kuda | reverse complement strand
CGTTGGCGGCCGCAGTCACCACAAGTTTTCTGAGCCAGGTGGGGAGGGACCGAGGGGTCATGGGGGCGTGACGGACAAAGTTTATTTTTCCCCTGAGGGCGGCGCCGGAGAGCAAAAGTGGGACTCCCCCCCCCACACACACACACACACACACACACACACACACACACACACACACACACTTGTGAAAATAACATTTTTCCATTGAATGTGCTCTGTAGGCATATTAGTAAACAGAAAATGAAAATTTGTAAATACATTTTCTAAAAAAAGCCCATGTTATTACCATAAAACAAAATTGACTACTATATGGTTGGATGGTTGGATGGATGGATGGGTGGATTTGGATGATGTGCTCCAATGGTTCAATTGGCCAATTGTGAGCCTTTGTAGAGGTGGCTCTCGGTCCGTTTGCAAATGAACTCTGCAGTTTAATTATCGTTGGTAAAAAGTGAATGTGTTTTCACTGCTTACCTCACATATTTGCCATGAATGAGGGACCCAAAGCACAAGTTGATCATGTTCCAAGAGGAGCTGTTGTCATAGCGCATTAAATTGAGGGCCATGGCGACGTGGGAATGGCAGTTATCAAAACACAGGTTGTGCTTTAACAAACACAAAAGTAGTTATTAAAATTATAATTCTGCTTCAGAATTTATGATTCAAAGTCCAGATTGTTATTTCTTACCTGCCTGCTTTTGTATTCCTCAGATGCATCATATACGGCTTTGTCCCAAGTCGCAGCACCATTGCCACGCACTTTGTTCACATCAAGCTTCCAGTACCTAAGTATGGGAAGATTGACTTTATTCTTGGTCATTATTATTATTATTATTATTATTATTATGATTAGCATTGGTGTCATTATCATTTTCAGATTTATTACTTACTTTGTTGGTCTCCCGAAACCCATATTGTCCTCCTGGAAAATTGAAACATTCAGTCCATATATGGATTCGTGTAAAATAAAAAGACTAATGACAATTTAAACAATGCCAAAGATTATTTATACTCCTTATGAGGTCGATAGATCAACGATACCAACCGAGACAAAGTAAGATCCTGCAAAATCTCTGATGATTCCGGAAGAGGTGCATATCCCCATATGGCCGATGAAAGGCAGCACCCACCTGCAGAATGAAAACAGACGTCATTTCTCATAAAGATCGACTGAAAACATGCTTGTTCAATTCTTAGAGCAGTTCAACAGTTAGGAACAGTGCCATGCAAAGATACTTAATGCCCGTTGGTGAATGAAATAATACATCCGACGTTGCCAAACTGAACGCTGCTAACTAGCAATAGCTCGAGCGTTAGCTTCTTACGACAAAATAGGAATGGGAGTCCAGACGATGGAATAGGGGTAGCGGCTGCTCTTTTTGTCGTTTAAGAAATCTCCGTGATAGTTCTTCATTATGACGACGTTGTGCGCTTCCGCCATCACCGATCGACCTCTGACGGGTTAACGATGACGGTGATGTACAGCAGGCAACTAGGCAGTATGTAATCGCCTCACCGTGGACGGATCTGCAGTCCACGAACGCAGCATCGCTCTATTCAGCGGTTCAAGAAAATGGATGGACTTCGAGACTCCTTGCCATTCGAAACGATGACATATGTATTATATTACGGCTAGTACATACATGTCCCTACAAAGGGCACTTTATTACAGCACTCATATGAACCATTAGGGATGAGCCATCTTTCATGGCCTCAACACAATCAGAAGCACTGACCTAAATGTACAACTTATTCTAATATTTGTTAAATGAAATTGCATTCATGTATTCCCGAGTCTATAGTATTTTTTTTCATCCTCTAATTGGTTAATCAGTGCAATTCTTGTAACAGTTTTGACAAGCCAAAGATCCATCGCGATCTGCTCAAATGAATACTTCCATCCATTCATTATCTGAGCTGTTTATTTATTTAGGATTTTTTCCTCATATTCCTGAATATTGTCCACTGCTCCAGATGTACAGTAGGCTACGTTGCACAGTTGCAAGTTGTCAAACATTTGCATATTTGTTTCTAAAGGCTTACTTATGAAGTGATATTAAAACACTTCATTATAAGCTTGCTTTAACCACAAGAACTTTATTCTAGAACTACAAAATTTTCGAGGAACCTTGCAGGTTCATACCATATGACCTCTCCTAAAAATAAAGTTCCTGGTCCATTTTTTTTTAGGTGGAAAAATACCCTGCTGGCAGATTTAGGCCCAGGGACCTTTGGGGCTGAACATATCGGATTCATGAAAACTAGCTTGTTTTACTTTTCGGGTCTGTTCATCATTCACACTGCCTAGTCAGCTTCTAACTTTATCACTGTAAACTCCGCTGAAGCTGGGTGACCTCATTATCGTACAATAAATGGCACATGTGTTGGCCCAATGGTGATTTGCTGTACACACAATTGTTTCATCGTCAGCAAAAGCAGATGGTGAATATGTCATTGATGTATGAGTACAATACCAGGTTGAAAGCATGGCCTCGCTTTCAGTACCTCTCTGCTAACTTAATTTATTTTCAACGGTACTGCGGGAGAAAAAACACAAGCAAGATTTCTGTTATTTTATTATTTAAAGTTTGTGTCTCTGTCTCCAGCAAACAGTATCATGATTACTCAAAAACAGGTGAACTCGATGAACAAAGTAAAACACGTTAGCCCACTTTTGCATACGTTAACATTTATTCACTTTAGAGCATCAAAGTGTAGAGTAGCCAAGAATGAGAGCTAGCAGCACGCAGCAGTTGTTACCAAATACTTGGTGCATACTCATCACAGCCTCAAAGCACGTGTTCACTTTCAACAAACAAAAAAATATTTTCACACTAAATTTCATTTGAAATCAAGAGGACTTAAATAGAAAATTAACCAATTAACCTACTCAATTGTCTGAATGAACTGTCTCTGGCTGAATGAATTATATGAAACGTCCCATTTTTGGGATGAAACAAACACAAATCCTTGGCCATTTGACTGATGGAGGGAAAACTTTGGCAGAAGACAATTCTTCCAAGCTTGTTAACCAAACAAAGCTCATCCATATCCTTGCGATATGCAACTTTCATGAGATGAAGAATGACATTTCATTGCAGGCTTCAAGAACTCCAACTGAAAAGTCAAGACTCCAGGCAACAAGCCGAGTGTACGTCCTTTCTGAGATGTGTGCACCCTTCAACTGTGACATGATCCTCCAACAAAGTCAGTGCCGCTGCAGGGCCACACTGACCTGAAAATAGGTAATTGGGCACCTCTCCTTTGACACCCAACATACACCTGAGGGAGAAGTGCAGAACTTGCCCATCTGTGTGACAAACTGGGGGAGATGTGCGAGGTGTCTGCCTGGCAACACAGAGTAAGTTGAGAGGCTATCATGTAATAGAAACGAGGGAAAATTAGGGCTCAATCAGAAACGGGCACAGCGCTTTGCTTACTACTTCCATTTCTACAGAATGGCCATCAGCTTGTCTTAGCTTGGTCTACATTGCACTTGTCCATCTGAGCTGTCCTCATCATCAGAACCATCTGGGCCTACGCCACGCAATCCTGAGGTACGATAGCCCATGTTGAGCAGCATAACCTCCAGTGGATCCGCGTTCATTCGCCGCTGGTTGGCCTGAGCTGCACCTTCCATGTCCTCTACCACTCGGCCATTTTCGCTCTCAGTCTGTCAGGAAACAAAAGAATGAATGAGTGACGGAGACAAGAGGGAAAAGCTACACTTCTTGGACAAAAAAAAACATCAAAAACTTTAGAAGGGAGGTTCTCAGTTTATATTTATATCGATTGACATTTTTTTTAAGGCTCAGTTACCACTGTACCTACTGTTGATCTTATTGTTTTATATTTATGGTCTAGAACTGTTTTTCATACTGTTTACGATAAGGTTTGCTCAAAGTCACAACCATTTTTTCTTGTCAGCAGGATATTTTCTAAATGTTCAAAATAGCTAAGTGGGCACCTCTCCTTTGACACACAGCATGATCAAAATTTCCTGGCGACAAGAAAACCTTTCTGCAACCGCTAAACTTCTTGGTGCACGTTGCACGTCCGGCGAACGTCTTTTGTGACCTTGCACGAACCCAGATGAAAAATAAACATTTGACCATGCGAAAACACTTGCCAACCTTTGCCACTCAGTGAGACACGGGCTTAAAGCTTTCATGCATTCATCCAAACACAAGTTGCTTACCTCCGGTCTAGGGTTCCATAATCGGACCACAGGGTCAATACCACTCGAGGCCAGGAAGCAGCAGGTCGGGTGGGGCTGCAAACAGTTGACTATGGACTCATCCCCCTGCATGATACGCACCAGATTTGTTGTCTCCTTTTCCCAGATAAAGAACGAGCCATCGTCTGACCCGCTGACGATGTACTGGCCTTTGCTGTGCAGGAAAGATTTGGAGTCAGACTGACCCTATGAACTTGGAATTAGACAATAGAGTGACTGTTTGATATTGGTGTTTCATTCAGTTTCTGATGCAAAACTAAATTAAGAAACCACTTTTTTCAAAGAGGCACTGCTGACTGTTTTATTTGCAGTGCTTGCAACTGCCCTTTAGTGAGCTCTCATCACTGACCTTCCAAAGAAGTTGGCTTCTTTTATATCTGTGGTGGTGTTGCAGTGACCACAATATCTGTGCTTGTAGTCCAAGCTTTGCTCTCGAAAAACAAACTCATCCATGGGGATGGGGTCCAACTGACTAATTGAATGGAATCGGAGGGAGCTGTTGGAATCATCTTCTGCTGGTTAGAGATAAAAAAAAAAAAAATTATGTAACTCATGGAAACACAAAAATAAGTATTTAATTTTTACTTGTATAGAAAATAGTCAAGAACAGACCACAATTAAGACTTGCCTAGTGCCAGAAAAAAAAACAGCTCATTTCTAAATCACTGAAAATTGCATTCAAATCCAAGAATTGACTGCCATTTTCACATAAACAACATTACACTTGTTGCAGCCCCAACAAAGAATGCTATGTTCAATTATTATCTAGTTTTTTACATTACTGAAAATGAAAAAAAAATTTGGGGATGTCTGGCCAAGGCATTATGCATACATTTCCAAAACGTATCAGTGCATAATGCAAGAATTTTGATGACATATTTTAAACATACACAGGAGATGAAAGAGTCGAAACCAAATTAGGATTTTTTGACCTTGGCAGTATTGTGCTCCATTGAATTCATTCTAGTTTTAGCAAATGACAATAAACGAGGAATGAGAAATCTATGCATTAAACAACGGACAGCATCAAAGACTTTTAGTCCACCTGATTTTGTGTTTGAGAAGGCCTTGATATCCTTATCCAAAGCATCACAAGCAGTGCTGTGGGCTTGCTCTGGAAATTTTTCTTTGAAATCGTTGAGGCACTTCAGTGCTTTAGACACATACTTGAGCTCAAAGAGACACCGTGCAAGTCTGAAATGCGCCTTCAGATGATCCGGGTTTAGCGTCAGTGCCTTCAAACAATCCTTGAGTGCGTCATAGTGGTCTCCATCCCTACAACATTCACAAACATGGAGAACCGAGACAAATCCCAGAAAGGACAATTCTGAATAGAAGATGATGATTGGATATCATGCAGGGATTTGACATCACGTCATATGACAGAATGACTCCTACCATTTCCGCTTCATGTAGGCTGCAGCCCGGTTTCCGTAGAGAATGGCGTTGCAGCTGGAATGATTAATTCCTAAACTATACAGTTGGATGGCCTGTGTCCAATGCTGCTGTGCAAACGCATCATTTGCTTGTTGTTTGATCTTTTCCAAATGTGGAGGAAGATCAGAGAAGCTGCAACAGCTAGAAGACAGTATGAACATTTACTGTGCCGAGTTTACACACCGGCACTTTCTCTTGCGAAAGGTTATGGTTCTGAAAACAATCATTTGTGGTCAGGTTTCATGAAATATTGTGCCGTTAAAATGCTACAAAAACAATGAAAATGTCGCCATCAATGGACAGCATTCATATTTACCCAAGTTGTATCTTGCTATGGACACCGTTGGTTGTCCTCCCATTCTGCACATCTCCTAGAATCCACAACATCACAAAAAATACATTACATCCAGTTGACTTATGTAATGCACAACATTGAAGTTATCCTAGAGCCACAATGCAAACAAATCTTTCCTCCCCTATTCTAGCTATGACCGCTACAGGTACGAACAGTCTATATAGTGTGCTGGAATTTTTTGTGCTGTCACAAAAGTGTGAGGTCTGATGTTGTCGCCTACTATCCAAAGTATTTGCTAGGTCGAGGCAACTTCTCTCAAGCTCTTCCTCAAACTCATCCATGCATGCCCATATGGACTGTACTTTGGAACCAAAAGAAGCATTTCCGAAACTGTTCTCAGTTGGAAGAAAAGGACGGTCTAAAACGTCTTGGTTTCATGAAGAAATTAAAAGCTCAAGTCAAACTCCTCATGGAGTAGTTGTCGATTGGGTGTGCCGTTTATTCGGCATATACAAATTCATTAGATCATCAGCCAGTATAAGGTTTATGCCACTGCTAAATTAACAGCAGTGGTAATAATAATTATATACAGTATATTATATATATATATATATATTATATATATATATATATATATATATATATATATATATATATATATACACACCGGTATATAAAATTATAACTATATCAGTTAATACACCAATATAGAGATATGCAGTAACTAAATGATACCAAGGTTAACTGTACAAATATAAACTAAAGTGTTGTTTGACAAAAAAACCAAACTGAATGTTATGTTTCATTAATTTCTAACTTGGTTTGGAAGTGTTTATTCCTGTTCAAAAGCGAACTTAAGTTTTTATTTTAAAACAAACAGAAAGACTTCTAAAATATTTGTTTGCTCTCTTTTTTTGGGGGGTGGGGGGCGGTAAATGTGCTAAGCTCTGCACATGACACAGACTCACCTGTTGATGGTTGGCACGTTTCTGGAAGCAGCAATGTGTATGGTGTTTGTTTAGACGTCAGGTCAAACAGATAAACCTAGAGAATAGTAGTAACCATACACAAAACAAAGCCAGGTTATCAGGATTGATTTTGGAATGCGTCCAAAGTAGAGCATCTCTACCTGTTCCCCGCCCATGTTGACAAGTAGCTCAGTTCCATCTGGACTAAACGTGACATAAGTGACCACCAAGACCCTCAAGCGGTTATTGTAGTGCATCAGTTTCTCTGGCAGGTGACCTGAAGAAGAAGGTTAGGGAGCACACAAAAGAGCGGGGATTTTATACCACAATGGCCACAACAATCAAGTTGTATTGAACTATACACATGATTGATCAATGAGATTTCAGTACCTGCAACGTAATACTGCACAGCATTGTCCGGGATGGGCTTCTGATTTTCAAGGAATGTGCGCACAGCAGATTGCTTCCATCTGTTTAGTGATTTTCTGTTTGTTTGTTTTTTTTCAGGGGAGGAGGGGGTTGGAAATGTTTTACACCTAAGTTATGATCTCACGCGTGAAGCGGTGGATGCATGTTTCCACATTTGGGCAGCGAGCACCAACCCACCTACAGTTTTGAATCATCCGAATGTCATAGAGACGTACAAAGGGACCGTTGGCCCCAACGGCCATGTAGTTGTTGTCCCGTGGATTGACAGCCAAACATTTGGCCTCCACAAAGCGCCCACAGAACTTTGTTAGGTCAATCAGCACCTCAGAGCGTTTACTGCTCTCCCGCAAATCATACTGTCTGCACATGCAAGGGAGAAGTAAGCATAGGCGTTGTGGGTGGGGGAGGGGGGAGGAAAAAAATCAGCACAGGATCGCCATTGAATCGACAGAACAAAATAATTCCCAGGGTTCTTACCTGATGATGCCATCCTCTGCAGCGCTCCAGAAGGTGTTGGGCCACATGGGCGCGGTTGCGATGCGTTTAACCCTGTTGGTATGATCAGAAAACATATGGATGGTTTCCTTCGCTGTCAGGTCATGCACGTGGACCTTAGTGTCCGCAGCACCAGTTACCAAAATTCTGTCTCCTGAGTGCGGGAGGAACTGGGTGGAGAAACACACATTACAATTAGCTCAAGTGTGCACATAAGCATTGAGCGCAGGTGTACATTTATTATTTTATTACGTTTTATGCATTTACACTAAAATAATTTATTCATAAACAGTGACTCATGTGAAAGGTCAGCAATTATGCCTACCTGCACTGGGTTGGATGGTGTGTGATTTATGTTCTACAAAGTGTCCAAAAAATACATTTCACAGAAGTTATAGGACTAAATGATACCTCATTAGCAGTGTAATTAACATTACAGAGTTATTTTTAAAAAGTGGTGTGAGTCCTTTGTTTGTCATTTGTCGCATTCCCCAGGTAGATGAGATTTGCACTTTTGCACAGGAACAAGTGTCAATGGACCACTCATCCAAGTATTGTCACAACTCAAACATAAATAAAATACAAGGCTAGATTATTACAAGAACAACTTCAATATCTACATGGCATCTTATTATTTCACAGGATTGTCATTATGTGCTATGATTAATGGAGGTCTTTCTGTAGGGTACACTCTGGAGCAAAAAAAATATGAGCCACCAGAGCTTCGATGTTCACTTAAGAGTAGCCAACAGCGCCACCCTATGTACAAGAGTTTCCTTGGAGGAAGAAAAGGGTGAGCTCGCGAGATTATTGTATGATTTACTCCCAAATGTAATTTGGTCACTTAAGCATGAAATTAATATTCATACAAGTGCCACATGATTGGCTCAGAAATATGACTAAATTCTTTGGATGCTTGGGTTTCTACACATTATTGCAGCTTTTGAACAATGCAATATCAAATACAGGAGAATAAAATGTGATTATTTGTGCTGCCCTTCAGATAACCATTTTTTTGTCATTGAAGTAAAAAATATAGAGGAGTCATATCAAGGTCAAATTAAAGGAGCAGTCAGACAACCCTCCTCATTATGAGTCACCAACTTCCCCAAGTGCCATTGACTGACCCGCTCAGCACACCACTCTTACCTTAACAGAGAATATGTTTGCTGCATGGCCTGTGTGCATAGTAGTAAGCTTTTTGAGCCTGAATGGATCCCAGATGATCGCATGTTGATCATCCGAGCCTGAGGCCAGTAGACTGACAAAGGCAAAATCAGAATTTGTTGATGAACCTGAACTTTGAAGTGTTTTTGGTATAGTCCAGAAAGAGTTCTCGCTTACTCTCCATGTTCATTCCATTCCAAACAGTTCACGCAGCCTGTGTGTCCCTGCACAAACATTAGAAATTCAAACGGTCAGTCTTACACTCACAACTGCTGATGCACAGGTGTCAAACTCAAGGCCCATGGGTCAGATCTGGCTCTCCACACGATTTTATGCGGCCTCTGCAAGTATGCCACAGTCCTTCCCTGATTATTTTTAAAGTTAGAAATAAAAATAATAATCAAATGCATGGAAAGGTTTTTTTTTAACATGGGTGTGTTATTTTAACTAATTCTTGACCAATCTAAAGCGTTGATGTTCTCGCTTTGATGGTGCAGTTGTGGTTCTGCCTAACACAAGTGATATACTACATGTTCGATGCAATATGTTGATGGACAGTGGCACACCCTTCTGTACTGTACCCTCGACTTTTTACTATAGTTATTGACAATTGAACAAATATTGATGTTGCAGTTTCTTAAAAAGAAAACACAACGATCCCTCATTTTGATGTTACAGTATAATCTTTCTCCCGCCGATTGGTTGGCAACCAGTTCAGGGTGTACCCTGCCTGCAGCCCAAAGACTCCAATAGGCTTTGGATAGGATAGATCCAATAGACAAGCAATAGGCTCCAACACGGCCACGACCCTCGTGAGGACAACCAGTTTGGAAAATGGATGTATGAATTATCTTTCCCTGTTTGTTCTTCAAATTTGTTCACTTATTATACCAAATGTGAAAACCAAGGTACTGTATGTACTGTACTATGATTTTTGGGACACCGTTACAACCTCCGGGTATCTACATTCATATGGGTTGCTTGTTAGAACTGGCCCACTTAGGGAAACCAAAACTACAACCTGACACACGAGCTATTTGACAGCCCAATTCTGACGCACGCTCAAGGACTTCCTGGGACTGACCTGAAGCTCAGCCTCCAGACCAAGCCTCTTGATGAAGGGGTCGGTCACATGATAGAACCTCTGAAAGCCTGACACTGCCTTTTCCTGCATTTACAGCAACAAAATAACCACATTAAGATATACAGTATTTCTCTAAAAAAAACAAGGATCACTTAGGTTTTCGGCGTTTTTTATTTCTTAGTAAATGATTGATTACTCACCCGGATCTGCCTGTGCAGCATATCTCGGGTGATGTTGACGTTATTCATGACTTCAACACAAAATAAACATTTGAAATTGGACAGGAGGATCCAGGTCTCACGTAGATGACAGGTAGTTTATAGTTCTTAAATGTATACTGAACAAACTGTAAACATTCGGACAAGGTAGACATACATCATTGTCTATACAGTACATAAATTATAACATACAGCGTTAGCTGATCGACAGAGTTTGCTTTAGAGAGGAGTGGCAAACACCGCGGAACTTGCTCGCGTCAACAAGACGAGTTTACTTGTCCAATAGCCTTAGCGGTTAAGCTAATACAACACTCTGTGACAGTCATTCCTAAGAGCCACTCCGCAAATCATCTGCAACATTCGAAACATTAAGAATATGTTCGTCTTCCAGAATATGGGATCATTTCAGCTGCCGGAATTTGATCATGGGTGTCGTTTAACAAAAATTGTTAGCTTATGTTGTTAGCTATTATTAGCTAAAGAAAACGTCACCGGCAGGTTAATTTACAACCTTTACTTTTGATGACAACTTACTACTGCGTTTGCAAGCTGGCCGTCCCCTCTCTACAAGAAAGTCCACTGACGAGAAATGTCGACATCAAAAAACATCATAAATCAAATCCTTACACCATCATCCCTAAACGCAACACACTCCCACTGTGTACTATGTCCCTGAACACAACTAAGTTCCGCTACTTGAGAACCAGACTTCCGGTCCACGTTATTATTGTCTAAAATTGACAAAAATGTTTTAATTCAAATAAGAGATTAATGATTTTATTATATCAAATCAGGCCTGCATATACTATTAAACAATTCGTAACTTGTGAAAAATACAAGCACAATTTTGATATTGTGTTGACGTTCTTGTACACCACAGTTTATGTTCACACATTTGTCCAAAAATGCTTTAAATACTCACATTCAGGAACATGACATTGTTCAGTGAAAATGATTTCATTTGAGACATGACACAGAACTACTGTTCCGCCTTGCCCCAGGAACCCCTGTGTTACTACAAGCAAGCCTATTCTTTAATGATAGTGAATCGACCCTTGTGAGGATGAAGCGGTTCAGAAAATGGATGGATGGATGAATTTTACCTAATAATACTGTACATCCTTCAAAGGCATCACAACATGCTTGTTGATTTTGGAATTGCTAATAAAGATGTGTGATCAAAATCAGCCGCATAAATGCTTTTTATGCGTTTTTTTTAATCAAGTATCAAGTACAACTTTATTGTCAAATGTGCTGTATGTGCATAGATGAAAATTCCTCCCTCTTAAACAGACAACAAGAGGAGCCGCTGCGGGTGGCCGCGCCGCCATCAAAAGAACACTTAACATAAAATGACAAAATACAACACAACACATAAAACAGACAGTCGTACCATTTTAACCACTTTTCCTCCATTCACTTTGTTGTTTGAAGCAGTAATAGATGAAAGAGGAGCGAATCAAAGTGTCCTTTTCGCCAGTGGATCAAAGACGTCATGCTGCAATGTGCCCATGTCTGCCACAAGCTAAGCTTGAAAGCAACAAGAAGCTATAGCATCCATTAACAAAAAAGAGATTGTCTCTCTTCTCCTGTCCCATGTAAATCCGCTTCAATTCCATGCCGTGACTCCCAGTTCCGCATACGCATCGGCACTCTGCGCTAACGCTCCTTTCTTATCGTCGGCTCCTCAAGTCATGCATCCATCCAGCCGCAGACTGTCCATCAGCACCGACCTTTTCGCTGAACAAAGCGAGGCTGTGAAAATGCTGCCTATTTCAGGCGCGAGACACAAGCACAAGCACGTTATATTATTATTATTATTTGAATGTGTACAATTTGGGGTCTTTTTTCCCAAAGTAGTAGGGTTGGTTCGATTAAGTTTTGTAGCCGTGTTTGTTGAACTGCTCACGCCAGCACATTTCTTCGAGGAACGGTGGAATGTTAGTAGCAACTTCAAAATACTTATGTCTGTGGTTTTAAATTGAATTTGAACAAATACATCCGTGAGACTTTACTACTCGGACAAACGAATTAGACCAATTCGTTTGTCGTTGTGGGACAGTAACCCGAACAGGTTATGTTGAGGGGCGACGCCGTCACAATGAACAAGCGCGCTTCGTTGCCTCGTTTGCCTTGTGTGCCTTCAGCGCGCCGCAGTTGGGCTCAGTGTTGGAACAACTGCCATCGTAGCGGTTGTTTGAGATTCAGTTGTCTAGCTCACACTGAGATTTGTAACTATTTACATCGATGAGGAGCGAAAGGTAAGGAGGCCATCTGCATACGAGCGAACTTGTCTACGATAATAGCAAACATTCTCGCGGCGATGTTAACAAACGGGAGAAACAGCTGGACGAGCGTTGGTTGCGCTGTTAGCTGTAGCATGTTAGCTATAGCATGTTGGACGGAAACAGATTTGTCACGGATTAACAAGATTAATTTGGTCGCGTCGCAGGGCATCGCAGTTGCTTGTGAGTTATTGGGATATAATTGTTACGTTGTTGGATTCAAGCAACACGCATTTGGTACTCTTGTGTAAATTTCACTCGACCAGCCCTCTTCGTTGTAAGAATGATTTAAATGGTTAGTAAGGTATAAATGTGGTTGTGGTTAGCCTGCCTGTAGTTTGCTTTTGTTTGAGGTAGGCGCGCGTTTGGATTATGAATTAACTAGCTGGACTCGAGTAAAGACGATTAGAGTAATGGAATGAGATTGCCGACATCGTCTGTTCATTAGGCACGGGAGACATTATTACGTGCGTCCCTTGAAGTCTCTGGGGGCGTCCGTGTTTTGGAAACCGATTGTGTAACGGTACATCGTGTTCGTGTTGTCATTTTCGTTGCTGTCCCTCGGAGTGGAGTCATCGGGTCAAGTTGAGAGCCGAAGCAGATGTGGAGTTCATTTGACAATGACAGTGTTGGAGACTGCTGAGCATGGATTTTGTCTCGATGTCCTTGGATAATACGTGAACATCTTTTGTTGAGGCTCTACTCGGTATATTGTTTCTTTATTCCGTTTCAAAACACAATTCTTTCAGGTGACGCTGTGTATGGAATGACAACCTCACAGAGATACCCTGCATCCGAACCAACTGGTAAGTTTGTCACTTTTTATAATTAAATCGTCTTTCTTTCTCCTGTGAATAATTAAGCTTCATGCTCTAATGCAGGCGTGTCAAACTCCTTTTTGGCACGGGCCACATTTTAGTTACCGTTTCACTCGGAGGACCGTTATGACTGAAACCATATAAAGAAGTCAAGAATAACTGTTGATTCAATTATTGTTTAAGTTACTATCATGAGGGGTTTGGTAACAAAAAATGTTTAGAATATATCTCTTATTTATTACATATGAGAATTAAACATTTTGGTAGACATTTTAGACAGGATCATGGAAGTTGACATATTTGAGCTGCTTTCGCAGGCCACATAAAATTATGTGGTAGGTCAGATCTGTGCTCTAATGCAATGGCTGTCCCAACTTTACTATCACCTAAGAAAAATACTTGGCTCTTCATGCACCAATATAACGATAATCATTAAAATATTGTGGTTTAAAAGGCCAAATTGTTCCTCAAAAAAGAGGCAGAGAATATATTCAATATTGTTGAAAACCACGATAAATCACAATGAGCGCGCTACTTGCAAAAGGATTCAACATTTTTATTTATATACCACTTTCACAACAGCTGTAACTGTAACAAAGGGCTTTCCAGAACGTTGAATGTAAAATAACATAAAACATGGTCAATAATAGAATCGTAACAAGGGTTCCTAAATATACCTTGTTAGAAGCGGTAATATATGAAAGAGGAGAGAATTAAAGTCCCCTTTCACGAGTGGTTCAGAGATGATGATCTCAGCATGCACGTCTGCTTCAGGCTATGTTTGAAAGTAAACAAGAAGCTGTAGTGTCCATTGACAAATACAGCGATTGATTCAATTCTCCTGTCCCACCTCGAGCCGCTGCAATTTCAAGCACCGACGCTCAGTTCCAAATACATGTCCGCGCTTCGCGCCGATATTCCTCTCTCCTCATCCTCAGCTCCACCAACCATCCATCCAGCCAACGCAGACTGTCCAACAGTGCCGACATCTCCTCTGACCAAAATGGGGCTGTGAATAATGCTGCCCACCACAGACGTAAAATACACTGGTGTCCCATAGCTATCAGGCAGCAACAGACAAATAGCACCGATATTCCTCCCATCAAAATCAATGCAGCTACACACAC
>CAAKHF010022235.1:0-84123 GCA_901007745.1 Hippocampus kuda | reverse complement strand
TGTGTGTGCGCGCGCGCGCGCACACACACACACACACACACACACACACACACACACACACACACACACACACACACACACACACACACACACACACAACGGGTCCACATGGACAACAAGAACCATATGACAATAACAACAAAAAACAGCATCTGGAGAACTACTGGTTAACAAGTTGGGACAATGGATAGATGTTGTAATGGTTTTGTCCTGTTTTCTAAATATGCATACAGCGAGGTTTGCTGACATGGCGTGGCAAACGCCAACCTTGTCCGAGAAATTCCAGAATCGCCTGGGCCCCCGGCCTGAAACATTAGCCAGTGGGGACACTGGTTTTGGCACAGCAGCGTCTGACAGCACAGAAGGTAACTTTTGCTTCTTGTTTCCTATGCGGATGTGTGTTTTGCAATTGAACCCATTTCACTGTGAAGTCAGACCACTTCCTGGATTTACCTTCCCTTCTGCTACCTGCAGTCACAACTATGTATGTGTAAATTAATTCATAACTAAAGGTAAAATGGGATTAATGATGTGTTACAGGATTAAGCTTTGTAGGCTGCCAGGACGAGCATATGATTAATTCCTATTTATGACTGGATTTATAATCCATTGGTTCAAGTGATGCAATTCCAATGTTCCCTTTTTTCTGATCCCACATGGCACACTTCAGATATGGGTCACAGCAGCTCAAGAGGGAAAAAAATAACATGGAATTATAAGTCCTCCGATCTCAGTCAGACCTATTCCAAATGTGGATACGAATAGGCAGATCACATATACCCTTTTAATGGGAGCCTGATGGCAATGAAATATTACCATGAGTGTGCATGCATGTCTAACCGCACACACATTTAAATCAAAGCTATTTACATTAAATAGGACGACAGTTGAGCCCCACATATTCACGGTTCAGCATCCGCACATTTGTTTATATCCATTTTTTTTTTCAAAATAAAATAAATATATATTACAATATTTTAAAATAATTTTTTTCAATAGAGGGCGTTCAGATTTCCCCCCTTCATTTTCCCTTGTGTGGAAAATGCGTATTGAATGTTCATCAGCATTTTTGAAGGATTTTGGCGGGATCCATTTTACAATTGATTATTGTATTAATTATTTTGAATCAAGTAATCTGAAAATTTTGAACAAATAAAACAACATTTTCCTGGTTATTGTTTATTAACCAATTATTGTTGTTTATTTGGTATTGTGTAGCGATTAAAAAAACATTACACAACAATTAAGCAATATCACCCTAGGTTTATGTTGAAACGGATTCAGTTACTGGTTTGGTCAAGTAAAAGCAGTTGTTTTTTAAGTGTGTGCTTATTTTATTTTTTTAATAACTCTTCTGGCATCTCTGTCTGTGTTGCAACCTGCTGATGAGACTCTGGTACTCGAAGCTCAGTGGCCACTTCCCTCTGTGAACATCCTGTTTGAAGCCTTGCAATCGTCTGGTCTCATGATTTCAGAATGTAAACAGCATGACGATGAGGACTGTTTAAATATCAGTTCTAATTTTACCAGGCAATGTATTAGTTGCTTCATGGCTCAAACACCTGTTTTGAATTTTGCTCCGCGTTAGAGAACAAAGTTCCCAACATTGAACAGTTGGAAATTTCATTCTGAAGTTTAGAGAAGGTCGAATTAAGTGAAGTTCACCAGTGAAGGTTATAGTTCATTTTAGTTTCATCCAGGGAAACCCTTTTGTGGTGTGTTAAAGACCGTTTTAATCAACAATTATGAATGATTTAAAGCTTGTTCTCCTAAAGTCAGCCTCTTTAACTCCAGCTTCATAAAACATAGCCATTCCCAGTTAGAGTGAAGCATGTTTGAAGCAAGGGTTGATACAGCACCTCATTAAACTCTTCCAAGTAATTGAAACATGTCAGCACAGGTTTGCCTGAACTTCAAGTGTGTCTCTGAACATGTTGTTATTCAGAGCTGTCAGTTGTCAGGACCAGTTTTGGGTATGTTTCTTTCAAAAAGTTATTAGTTTGAGTTACAAATGACTTCTTCCAAAACTAATTGGTTACTCATCGAAGCAATTCAGATTCTTTTTCTTATGTTCGATTTATAGTGTAAAATGAATGAATGCTCTATGAATAATAAAAACTAATTTTGAACATCTGGCATTTGTTTGAACTCAACAAGTTGCAACTTGCCACATGCATAGAAATAAAAATGTTTAAAATTCACTTACTGCATATAAGTGCAAAACTAAGAGCGACAAGCATTAAAAGTAAAAAAATAAGAAGACACCTTGCCATAATGCTCTCTGTAATTGTATATCCAACTCTTCAACATCCAGTAAAAACAAATATGTCAAACTATTTTTTTTTCTTCTTTCTTCTTTCTACCCACAATCTTGCTGCTGTAGACGTTAAATTTCCCCAGTGTGGAACAAATAAATTATATCTTCATTTATATTACTGCTAAATGGTAGTCGGGCCAAACGGCCATTTACGTTCCCATGTATCAAGGTCTGCTATCGCGATCAACATGCACTGACTTTTTTGCGGGGGTAGCATGAGGTTGGAAACATGCGTGCGCACGAGGTGGTATGCTGATTAAACACTCGTGGGTGCACAGCAGCACATGAATGTGTTGAGCAAGATTCTGAACATGTATGCCTTCCACTTTATGAAACTATGACTGAGGAGCGCACAACAAACAATGAGCTCCCTAGCCATATTGCTAACCTGTTATTATGATGTGGATGGCAATGAGATCGTAAACCATTGAATGTAAAATTCATCTAAGTTGTGAGTTATGAGTTTAGCCAAAGAATCTGTTTTACAGTGACAGGTAACTGTAATTATATAATTTGCAAAAGATGGAATGTGTGCTGAGCAAACATCTCGCAGAGTAGTTTAGACTTGTTCTTGTCAGTCACTCACGAATCAGGAAACCAAGAGGAGGCCCGTTTTTCACACGCTGGAAGTTAAATTTCAGCAGCTTGTTTCCTTTTATTTTCCACTCATTTGTTGTGATTGTTAAGATTCTCTAGTTTACGGAAGATGTAATTTAAACAAGACAACACATATTAGGCTTCAACTGTGAATGTGCCCATGTGATGTGTTGGTGTGGGAGGGAGGAGTAAAGGTGCTTAAATAAGCGTCACCCACAGATCACTCTGTAACTTGAGAGGTGGGCTATAAATACCCCTAACCTTTCCTGTGTTTGCCTAGTTCGATGCGTTTTGCTCAGTGTTGGGCACAGGCTGCTTGAAGACAATACTCCTTTGGGCACAGGGCCTCCCCTTCAGCGTAGCTGTCAGCTTGGCTTCTTTGGGTGATTCGCCGTCGCTGAGAAATGCAAGGCTCAGACATCTTTTTGGATTTAAAGGGTCCTGCCGCTCTGCTCGGCTCAGCGATACAATGCAACTAATGCGCTTGTTGCCTTGGAATGACTGTCTGTTTTCGAGACGCGAACAGGTCTCTGAGGTTTGTTGAGCTGTTGTCGAGCATTATTTTCTTTGCATAATGTGAAGACGTTTTTGGGGAATGGTTCAGGATGTCCGTTGGGTGTGTACATGAGTAATCGAAGGACTCACTTGATTCTTGCAAAACTGGGATTGTGTCACATGTAAACACGATTGCCGCTGAATACAAGCTTATTCAACATTAATTAAACATGGTTTTTATTTTGACGAGAATCCAATGGTGAAGATTGGTGTTTTCCCCTTGCTGTATTTTAGTTAGAGAAGGTTGATTATTCAACGACAAAGTAGGCCACCCACAGACACTGACTGCTGTGTCTAAAATAGTGCAAATAGCCGGCAGTGCTCTCAGCATTCTGCACTGATCCTTTTCTGTACATCTGTATATGGAACAGTGAGATAATGTGTTGCTAATTTTACCCATTTTTAATTGGGTTGCAGATTTCTGCAGCTCCAGGAGCAGCCCCTCTTTCCAGCCAATTCGCAGTCAGATCCCGATACCAACGGCACATGTCATGCCATCCACGGCCGGAGCCCTGGCCTCTAAGCCCCAGGCAAGCGTCCAGGAAGAGTCCAGATCTTCCTCTACCTCCAGAACATCAAGTGGCTCCACCTCCAAATCGTCCTGCCTCTCCAAATCAGCATCTTCACCCAACCTGGATGCTCAGCCCGCTATGGGAAGTGAGAGTGTTGGGCCAAAGCCAGACTGCCTGAGCCGCTATCGAAGCCTGGTCAATGGGCTGGACCACTCGCTTTTCCCCACGGATCACACACGAATGGATGAGGGCCAGAGGTTTGACACGCCTGCCGTGGAACCTACCCTGAACCAGTCAGCCTTGTTGGGGGGCTTATGTCCTGATGTCAGACTCCAATTACAGACTGCAGCGATTAGAGACAACTCAGACTTTGCATCTGAGGTTTACAGAGGAGGCGCGGATCAAAACTACAAAGTTCTCCCGGAGGCCAGGTCTGGAGTTTCCCTTTCTGGAGTTTCCATCGCGAACGACCCCTCCAATCCCAGGTCCAGCCAGCCTGCTGGTGTTTATGCGAGCCCACTTAGCCTGCAGACACAGGCTCTGTTGAGGGAACATGCGGGCACCAAAGCGTACGATCCAGTACGCCAGGACCGTTGTGGCGAAATACTTGGCTGGCCGCAGCAGCAGCAGCAGCAGCAGCAGCAACAACATAAGCAACAGATGGACAGCCTACGCATGCAAGTGGAACAAATGCAGGTATGTTTTTGAATCAAGATTAGAAGGTTCGCTTACAAATACAAGGCTTCATACATGTCCAAACAAAGGTTATTGTGGTTTCCACGAAATGACTGAATAATAAAGGGTCATCACAGTTGTCCAATGGAACACCCTTGTTTTTGGAACATGAAATGGGGACGGACACAGAGATCGTTATTGGAAAAATCATGTTGAGCTGGACTACACAAAGACTGGGGGCATTTAGACACATTGGCCTATTTAAAAGCAGGACATCAGACAAAGTGAACACACTAGAATTAGTGCGCTGATTGAAGAAATCTCTTTTTAGAGTGGCTCTTTCAGAATGTTGAGTGCATATGCTGTAATGATGTTATTTTTTTTGTCAGGGGAAAAGCATGGCACACTTTGCATATGGATTTGGGGAATTCATTGTTTCCGTCGCCTTTCATAGGGTTTTATTCTTAAAATGTGTGGTTTTTGTTTTTTTTTAGTTATCAAACGTGCATTTACACTCGTTTTCATACACTTATCAAATGTTTATGAAGTGTTGAAAACAAAAATGTATTGGCTTGATCTTCTTGCTGCAGACCATATTATGCGAGTGTCATATAGTGTATGGTGTCAATCTGATTGTGCTGTCCGTGTCTCTGTCCCAGTTGAGCGCCGGGGTGGGCCAGTACCCGCCCTTGTACCCAACAGCCGTGCACCCGGAGTCTGGCAAGTGGGACGCTCTGGTGAAAGCCAGTGAAGGTCTGCTGAAGGAGAAGGAGCTTATAATAGAGCGGCAAGTGTTTCCACTCATTTTATTCCTCGTGTTTGTTTAACCTTACCATCACATTTCCGCTTTTTAGCTAAAAGGATCCTGCAACATCGCTATTTACTCCTCTTTATTTCTTCAGATCAATCGAAATATGAATGTGTAAAAGTGGGACAGTTGTTCAAGTTCAAATTTATGTTTCCCAGATTATAGCAAATGCATTTTGTAATGCGACGCTCTTTGTGTAGACAAAGGCAACATATGACTCAGCTGGAGCAGCGTCTGAGGGAAAGTGAGCTGCATGTCCACGGAGCCTTCTTGGGCCGGGGCGCTCCCTTCGGTGATGTGTGTTTGCTTCGGCTGCAGGTGAGTAACTCTTGCAAAACCTCACTGCAAGCCCTGCGTAGCCATTCTTGTTTTCACATGCTTCGCTTCCGGACCTCAAGGTGACTCACATGACAATATTGCAGGAAGCTCAGAGGGAGAACGCGTTCCTGAGGGCACAATTTGCTGAGCGCACAGACTGCGCTGCCATGGAGAAGGCGGAGGCTGAGCGCAGGCTGGGTGCAGTGGAGGCTGAGACGCGCCGACTGACTGACAGCCTGAAGGAGACGTGCGAGAAGCATACAGAGGAGATGAAGAAACAGGAAGACAGGGTGGGTGTTAACCGCCTTTGCCTCCTTAATGTGTGTTTTGCAAGATAGTGAACCACTAAAGTTTATGAAAACAAAAGGAACATACATCAGTTCATACGACTCGGGTAAAGCACCAAAAAGAATATTTCAATTGAAAACGGCAACTCCGGCAATTTGTTTTAAATGTGGAAAAAAAAATTGTATTTTGCCAATAAGCCAGAGTGCACTCGTCACTTGACAGAATTGAGGAAGTTTGATGAAAGGTGACGGAGATTTTACACACGAGAGCATTTATAGCAACAGTGGCTTTCATGTTGTCTTCACCCTGCTTCTTACTCTTAAACTTATTATTGTGGCCTGTTTTTGCAGATTAAGTGTCGAGACAAGCATATCAGCAACCTGAAAAAGAAGTGTCAGAAGGAGACGGAGCTGAAACGAGAGAATCAGCAGCGCATCGAGACTCTGGAACGCTATCTGGCCGACCTGCCAACCATAGAGGACTACCAGAGCCAGAACAAAGTGGTGAGCACAGTTGATGTTTGAGCTGAAAGGACCACGCATTTGTCCTGATCTTTCTTGGCTCCGAAATATGTTTGTGTCTTAGCTTCAGGAGGCCGAGCAGCAGGCAACTCGGCTTCAAGAGAAAGTAAAAGAACTGGAGGCCTCCTTAGAGACAACACGCTCACAACTTGAAGAAAAGGACACACAGCTGGAGGAGCAGAAACGAAGGGAGAGGGATCTGCTGACCACCATTACTGAGTATGCGCACACACAGACGAAGCAAAGTAGATACGGTATATATCCGCGTTTGTATAGTTTTGGATTTTTCATGACACCGCATTTTCACAACCATACGACGGACTGTATTAAAAGGCGAAGTGTCAGTTACGGGTGCTATTTCTGTATTTAACACATACACAAGGTGCATTATATTATTTATTGGACGCTGGCATGGTAAAACGTACGGCACCTTATAAATATGCTAGCATTCATGCAGTCCAGCATAATTTTTTAAAAAAGGCAGCGGGAGCAAAACTGAGTTCGGTTGTAGTTTATTGTTTACAATGTACTCATGTTGTTATTTTTTTTTTTTTTAATCAATCCTCATCCACAAAAAGATCTCCCATCAAACTGCCCAGGTTCCCTCGCATCATTGTCAGAGTCAGTCTTGTTGCTGTGTGGCTCCTCAGAAATGATGCTGACTTTTGCAAAAGCTCGGCTCGAACAACAGTGCAGGCAGACACAATCTATTTACAAATTGTGACGTAATTCGCCTGATGCTGCCTCACAGTCTTAGTAAAGCGACCGCCTTGCCACTATATAAGCAGCGTGTCAGCACATTAGTCAGTCCAGCGGACCCCTCAACAAAGTCACACGACAGCATTCACGGATTTTGGAACTCAGTGCATACCCAAGGCGACCCACATTATTATGCGCCCCGTCCACCTTGGAGAAAATGTAAGACTTAAGTGTGCCTTTTGGTCATGAAAACACGGTAGTTTTATTTCGTTTTTACTTTTCTTTTTAATTTGTTTTATTTAGTTTTGAGAGTGGGTTTGTTTTTGAAAAGACTTCTTTTTGAAAAGTTTTTATTAAGTTTAAGTATTAGTTCTTTATTTTTTAATGGCGTATTTGTCAAGTGGAGGATAAATGATGGTTCGACCTTGCTTCTGTAGTGTTGTACAGTGGTATTGAACTAAATGCATTCAAAGTAAACCCCAAAAGCTCATATATGAAATTAATTCCCAAAGATGAAAAGGAAGAACATTTCGTCACATTTAGTTGGTCTTATAAACTAAAAATATAGTTTATCATTTCTTTAGTTTCCACAGTTAAGCTTGGTGTGTATTGACTGCTATTTGCTGTAAATATAAAAAGAGAGTAACAGTGGTTCTGTGCGTCTTCCTTAGTATGCAGCAGCGAGTGCAACAGGGCCTTGAAGATGGAGCCCGGCTGCCTTCTCTGGACATCGACAAGCTCAGAGGAGAGAATAATAGTTTAAGAGAGGAGCAGCAAAAACTCAAGAAGGTCTGCTGTGTTTTTATGTATTGACCAGAAATTAAATTGCATTTCAAAGAACTGTTTTATTAACCAAACAAACATATTTACTCTGTAAGGCATGTAACATTATCATTGTCACCTTTTTTTTTCTTGGCAGGTTATTGAGAAACAACATAGGATGATGGAGCAACTTAGTTCCCAGATTCATGTAATTGACCACTTGTGTTCCTTGAAAATGACTTTCTTAAGTGACTGTTGTTTCTTAACTTCTTATTCTTGTTTTCCTCTGCAGGCTTTGGAGGTGCAGATATCCCAGGAAGAGAACGCTTCCCAAGCTCTGAGAGAGGATGTGTTGGCCAAAGAGCAAAACATGGATGAGCTCCACATGGCCATGAAAGAGGTTCAAGATAGTTGCATTCTGAATAATGTATTGGTTGCTTCGATTGCAGAAAATGCCTTTGTTAGGCCAAGCTGATTCCAACCGCTTTCTTCCAGCTCTCTACCCAAAACCAGGAACTGATGGAGCAGAACCTGACCCTGCAGGAGCAGATTGGTGAGTCAGAGCAGAAGAGCACCAACGAGGCCTCCTCAAGTCTGCAGGCGACTGGGGCCCGCCTGACACAGAGGCTCCACAAGGAGCTTGCCTCTTGCCTCTGTGACTTGCGCTCCCTGTGCAGCATTTTGACCCAAAGGGCTCAGGGACAAGACCCCAACCTCTCACTGCTGCTCGGACTCATGTGTAAGCTTGAATAAAGCCTTTCTTGCTAATTTCTGTGACAAGCATTTTCATGTTCTATTTGTCTTTATAGCACCCGTAGCAATGGCGGAGCATGATGAGGATTGGCTAAGTCCAGAGGTGCTACACAAGAAGCTGCTGGAAGCGCAACAGCTTCGTCGTGATGTGGAGGAATTGCGTAACCTAATAATGGATCGCTACGCACAAGACATGGGCGAAAACTGCATCACCCAATAGCTTTGCCCCGTTTCATCTCAGGAGCATCACTATCAGGCTGGACTTTCAAGCCTAGTTACTGAATGTCAGCACGCGGAGCAGGTTTTAATTTCTTGGAATGCGGACAAAAGCAAGCCAAAATGATTTGGCTTTGTTTGACTGACTGTACTGTACTTCTACAGCCTGCCTGTAGAACAGTCTTCCTATCCTACTGTTGTTCAGCAATTTCAGTCCAAGGGCTAACAGAAAATAACTTGCCTCTAATACTTGATTCTATTGAAAATTATTTTTTATTTTAATGTGACATACGATCATTTACCAAATAGTCTTAAACCTTTTTCACTTAAGTGTATAGAGACGTGTCTGTAAAAGTCCCAGAAATATAATTTATTGAACTCTAGATTTCCCTCTTTTGGGGAAAAGATCCAAGAAGCGGTTGACAATCAACTGGAACTATGTTTTGTCATGGAGATGTTGCCACTATACCGTTATTTAAAATGGTGACAAGTGAAACATCTGCTGTGTTGTGAGCTAGAAGACATATACCAAACCAGCATTTTAAACCATAGGGCCTTCGTCTGTTCAAACTACCAAAGAAAGCTGGTCAAGACAGTGGTGCAAAGTTGGAATCTTTTCAGCCCCCCGCCAATCCCCTTACAACCCCTCCGTCCACTGCTGCTGTAGACTGGGTTCTCACTGAACACCATTGGGTGCCTTTCTTTCACGTTTGAGGTTATGCCTTTCATTCATTTTAGACCAAGCTCACAACTCACTCTTCTAGTATGACATTTCTCCCCGAGCATCAGTCACTAGGAAGATAGTCCATACATTCCCTGACTCTGAATGTAGCAGATAATGTAGGATGTTTTCTCTCTGTTAGACGTGTGCTGTTCTATATTAGTCCATGTATATTGGTTTCCATGTACATTTTAAGGTTGATGATGGCTTTCTTACTCGTTAGGTAAAGATATACAGTAAGTGAGAAACAATATTGACCTTCAGTATTAATTTATTCTCTGGACAGTGTGTGAACAAGTTGTGGGCCTCCTAACATGTTGCTGTAATGATTCGCTTGACGTTAATGTGCAAAGGTTCCATGAAGTGTGTTAGTTGTGTTTTCATATTATGACTAGACATGTTCCAAATTTGAGTGGATGTTGGTTAAGACAAATTAAAAGGGACATGTTTTCATTCAGTGTGACGAGCATAGGGCTGGCTGGATCACCCCGAAGTGTACTCATGGCGTTTTTTTAATGTATTTTTAGTTTTGGAATGAAACGAGCCATTTTAAAGACTAAAGGGACTGAAAAGCTTCTCATACACATTTATGCAATAACTATCCAGGACACAAGCCATTTCATGGGACCTATTAACCTTAAGATGCACAAAATTGAGAGTCGGGCTCTGCATGCCTTAACATCTTAAGTTTTTCAAAAGGGATAATCGTTTATATGGTCACACCTTTTGTCCTTTGTATTGCCCTATTTTAGAAATAAAGATGTTCAATTTTGGTCATTGATTTTATTTATATAAATTATATGTTTGTGTATTATCATGATTTCTAATCATTTGGAGAGAAGGGGATAGCACTAGTTAAGCTTTTCTCCTTCCTACTCGCTTTGAACATACAGTATACACTACACGGCGTTTACAATGAAGACAACGCAGCCTAACGCTCTCGTCGAACGCACAGGAATGTGGGATAAATTTTAAATGTGCACAAGTAATTCAGACTACACCCTAACAAAATGACGTCATCACACATTTGCGTAATTGTCTTTAAAACTATTAAGTCATGTATATAATTTGATATGTGACGCAACTTATTAGATGCGTAAAAAAATTACCCGAGAATCTGGTGCGTGCACACTACTGTTTCCGTTGGCTCCTATGTTGCTAATAGCAACAGACTACAAACATTAAAAACAACCTCCAAGAAAGCCTCACACTCCAGTCCAGTCATGAGTTCACCATTGACGATGCTAAAGAAAACGAGGCGTATCCCGCTTCAATATGCGGAAAATGCAAGACGGTAAGAAGTAATAAGACGATACTACCTGGCTAAAATATTTATACTGCTTTACGTTCAGGAGACTTCCGGGAAATTTGTCATGTGACCATATAGCTCTTTATGCGCTTTGAACAAGAATAATCAAAATTATTATTCACAACTTTATATATATTTTATTGTATTTAATAAATGTGTTCACAATATCTCTGTATCAAATCCTACGCTAAAAATGCTATATTTATTTATACAAATTTAAAGTCTTTCTCTGTCCAACAGGGGAAAAAGGGAGAATCTGTTCACAGGTTAGCTGCAGCTCACGTCCAACAACACTACTGCAAAATGTATCAGATTTTTATCCAACCCATTCTCCTACTCTCCAAACCCAACCCCTCACCTTTAAATTAGAACATCAGGTCCTGGCTGACCCAAGTGTTCCTGTGGCCAGTCCCACTCAACGCGGTGACGGGAACTTCCTGAAGTTTAAAACATCTCATACAGGTAAAGGCACATGGACACTTTTATGAACTTCTCCAAAAAAAAGTGTATTTTCTAATATTACAATGCTTATTTTGATGAGGTATACAAAATTTAGAAACACCACTCAAGATGAAGTAGTAAAGGTGTCAAATTTAAGGTTGACCAGTGAAAGCAAATTATGTGCATGGACTTCAAGTCTCTTGCTTCAACACCAAAACTGCTAACTGTATTCACTTTTAAAAACATTGCACAATTGCAAGCAATTTTTCTCATCACCCCCTTTTCAAAATAAATGTAGACTAATAACATTACTGGCTAGAATGTTATTAGCTAGTTATTCATCATTTTGTTTTTGTATCTGTAATATGAGGTGAGGTTTCTAATGAGTTCACAGTCATAACGGCCTCAGGAAGACAACTTTAACTACGATATGGCCTGTGAGAGAATGGCCTGTTCTACACCATTGCAAACTGCAATCTCAATAAGAAACATTTCCAAAGGTTACGTTTCCCTGAAACTGTCAATAAAAATGGACTATGAGCCGTGTGGAGTTTGAATGTTCCCCTCCTCACTTTGTGTGGGCTTTGTCAGTGATCCTAATGAGAATAATATGCTATTGAAAAATAGATGGTTGGGCGTTTATTTGATCATTGTAAGGTATTTTTACACCAATAGAAAGGCCTTCAGAGAACTTCCTGAAAAAGGTTCCCCACCCCTATCTTGTAAAACCTCAGGTACAGCACGAAGCGACTTTGAGCTGATGTCTTCCATGATGCAGAGACTGACCGTACTTGAGAGGAAGGTCACAAGCCAAAAAGAGGAGATGGCGCGTAAGGTGAACGCTCTCGCTTGTTATGATGAATAGAAACCCTCACTCACAACACTATCTCTTTATTCTTTGGAAGGACAATGTTATTTTGGTTTTGAAGGAGAAACTGAGAATTCAGGAAGACTCAGGTAATCACTCAAAAGTTTATGAAATGATTCTCGTGCGCTGGCTGAATTTGTGGATGATATGTCATTGTAGAGCGTGGCCATGTTGAGAGTTGCAGTCATCTTGAAAAAAAGTGTGAACAGCTACAGCACCAAGTGGATGACATGGAGGTGCGTTTGATCAAAACCTTTCCTTGTGATTCATTCAGTAATTTGTCGTTTACCGTTTTCAGAGCTTCCTGAATGACTATGGTTTGATCTGGGTTGGAGACAGGAAGTTCACTAATGCAGTACAGCAGACAAACATCTCAGTCACAGGTATAAACCATCTACGGTACTTTTGAACTAAAGGGGCTACTAACAAGTGGGGAATGCTACCTTCTTGCAGACACCACTGTGGTCCGGAATTTCCATATGGACTTTGACCTTGTGATACAGACGATTAAGGAGCTGAACATTCTCGCAGGGGAATCATTCGTACGATCCACACCCACAGGGGCGCAGTTGGCACGAAATGATCCCGTGCAACTGAAGCTCTACAGCAATGGCATTGTCATGTTCAACGGACCCTTCCGCTCCTACCGGGAGAACAGCACCCAGGTTAGCTTGTTAAAACAAGATAGTGCTATAATACTTGACATTGGTCCCTGTCTAGAGCAGTGTTTCCCAGCCTTTAGTGGGCCAAGGGGGTATTTTCGGAGGGTATGTCACAAAAGGTGTATAACCATCTTGTCTCGATTTACTCACAAATGTACAGTACTTTCTATTTGTGAAATTAGATTAATTGAACAAAAAGGAAGCCATGACTTCATCTGTTGTATGAATGGCAACAGGTAAATAAACCGTTGAATTGTATTTGCTGCCTCCGGCATCTCCGCTACCCTCATGAGGATAAGCGGATCAGATCATGGATGGATGGATAGATGTATCTTTTGTTTTCTAGTGGAAGAGCATTTCATTGTTGTGCCTGTCACTTTAGGTCCTCGACATAGATCGAGTATTGATTGCGGCCCCATCAGAACCAGCTAATCATTTTACATCTCTGAAAACAATAAAACACTTTTGGATTTAGGATGTTTGGTTCTCCTTGCAGCAATGCATGCAGGATCTGATGGAGGGCTATTTCCCATCTGAGCTTCAAGACAGGTTCCCAGATGGTGTGCCTTTTGAGGTGTGTTGCCATCACTCCGGGTCACTCCACATTAACACATAAATTCAACCCTCCTCTATGTTTTGTCTCACAAGGTCCATGACAGACGAGATGAGGAATTTGTTCTCAGAGAACCATGCATTAAGTTTCCTGGCAGAGGACTGATTATGCGAGAGAAAAAAGAGGACTTGTCAGTCAGAGTCAGCTCCCAGTTTCGTGGTTGGTTCCTGCACTCATTTCATGTCACTTTGTTCAAAGTCCTTTAATAAATCAATCATGTGTTTGCTTGGTTCGCAGCTAAGACATTAAGCACAAACCAATTCCTGAACAGGCTGCCAAAAGTGGTGGTGAAGGCGGGTCGAGTGATTGACATCAGGGACTCTGCGCGGACAGCCTTACAGGTTTGAACAACCTCATTCCAAGAAATTGGCTTTTGCACAAGGGATCACTCCTGTGACTGTGCTGATCATGCAGAAGTTCCATATTTTGGCTCCTCCTTTGCCTAGGCCTCGTCTGACGCACACAACAGCTGCTCAGCGATCATTGTCGAGACACCAGCACTCCAAGCAATGAAGGACAGGTACTCACAAGGTTATCATTTATGGCGACCACTTTAGACAAACCTGCAATTTAATGCAATCTCGTACAAAAGTCTTGTTAAAAAACAAAAACAAAGTGTCCTTACAAAGATAGAATGGCATAGTCTTCTACCTTGGTAGAAAATTAAATGTCTATAATATAATGTCAAATGGTGCTTTGAGATACAAGTGACCCAATCGTAGAGTTTTTGGAGACTCAAGTTTGGCTGATTTATTTTTCCTAGACTTTTTTTTAATAGGAGAGCTCTATGGTGGCAGTGAATTCTTTTTAAATGCCTTATGTGCATTTTCAACAGTAGGAACCAGTTATTACTAATCACAGTTGTACAAAGTGTGCAACTTGTGTCTTATGTGTTGTGTTGTGTTATTTGTGACTTCAAAATGGCGCCGCGTGAGTGGCTGCCTTTCCAGCAGCTCCTATATTTTGTTGTTCTACTTCTTCCTTTCATAACTTTGCTGCTGTGAATTGGGAATTTCTCCATTGCGAGACTAATAAAGGTTTTCTTATCTTATCTGATCTTATCTTATCTTATCTTATCTTATCTTATCTTATCTTATCTTATTATCATACATCACCTCTTGTCACTTTTTCAAGCATGCACACAATCACCTCTGACCTGCCTTCGTCCGCACTCAACATCATCACACTTAAGGTCAAATCAGAGGATGGCGATCACACTTACATGCTGAAAATGTGCCTCTCCGAGACCGTGGGTCACCTGAGGCAGCACCTAGACACACATAGGTGAGCTTACATCTTTATGTACTTATGTTGGGATCATCATACCAGCTCATGTTTGCCGCTATTGATTCCTTTACAGGGGGCATAACCTCGCTGGCTATGACATTATCAGTGCATACCCTCAGTGTCACTACCAGGATGACTGTCAGACACTTGGGTCATGTGGACTTACGACCAATGTGACTCTTCTTCTGCGAGGAAGGAAAAACACAAATAAATCCTCCATCTAAATAAGACCAATATTATAAACATGACAGTCGTGGGTTCAATTCCCACTCAGTGCCTGTGTGAATGTGCGTTTGAATGGTTGTCGATGATGGGATAGATATAAGCTTCCTGGAACCATGAATGGGATAAGTGCCCTGAAAGATCTTTACAGAATGCCAAGGAATGGTTCTGGCACTAAACTTGCAGTGATAGCTTGAGTTGAAAATACTCAAATTTTTTCTTCCAAAATGTATTTGTTTCCCAAAAATTAAAAGGTATATTCTGAATGAGCACAGGGAATATCGTCATGTTTCTATTCTAATTTCCACATGGTCGGTCACATAGCATAATTGCCTAAGTCAATTTTCAATATTTTTAAGAAAAAACCCCCCAATATTTTAAGATTGCACATTGGTAATTTTGTATTGATGTAACAAAGACATCAACCAGATGGTTGAACAAGTAAGAAGAAGGAAAAAGACCCAATTAAAAATACTGTATTTTCTAAAAATGTATTATCTCAAGAGACCTGAAATAACTCAATTTAAATGAAAAATTGTTCATATCAAGGAGTTGATTTCATAAATTTGTACTACTGGATGCAAAACCTTTCCAACGAAATAAAAAATGAACAACACATTTTAATCTTTTGATTCAAAGAGTGCTGCGATTGGCTAGTAACCGGTTCAGGGTGTCCCCCGCCTACTGCCCGAAGACGTCTGGGATAGGCTCCAGCACCCCCTGCAACCCTAGTGGGGATTAAGTGGTTCGGAAAATGGTTGGATGGATGGATTCAAAGAGTGATGATTTTTTTTCAGCATCAAACGTAAACTTGTATTTTCTTTTTCACAATAGGTCGTTCTCAAGTACTTTTCAAAATGGGGCACTAAGGGGCAGTCAAAAAATAAATGAGTCACATTTTCAGGATCAGTTTTACAAAATGAGCACTTATACACATTATCAAGAAATCATTAAACGTGTTAGTTGCGTATTTCTTGTCTCGGTCGTACTTTTACATGTAATATGATTTTTTTTTGTAATCAAGACTTTAAAATCAACAAGCCACGCCTTCAATCAATATTATTTCTTTATGAATTGAGCCTTCCACAAAAAATTCCAACGTGGATTTATTTTCGTGTGTTGTCCAATGTGCTCATCCATACTGCCACTGACGTACACAGGGTCCCGTCTCATTGGCTCAAACACCCGGAAGTTCTTAAAACAGTCCGACACCGTTGTACTTCAGGATTGATTGTAACCGGTTTTGACCAACTAGCCACAGAGGAGTTGGTCCGTCTGCCACTAGTTGGGAAATAAAGATTACACTTTGAACATTTGGAAGAGACTTTGTTTTCTCGAGAACCATGGACGAGGTGACAGGAGCTCAGCTCATTGCTGAGTCTCTTATAAATCAGGTCAGTTGAAAGCAAAAACAATTTGGGTACCTACCGTCACACAGATAGTTTAACAACTGTGAGCTGCCTTCTCACACTTTGAAAAATTAAATAGGAAGTTTGTTAATTTGTAACTCGATCAATGTTTGTTTAAAGCACTTTTTTTCTATGCGTTTCAAAGTTCACTAAACGATCAGACTGTGAGGTCGTGGAGACGTTGACAAGTATTTAGTCCAAGTATTCTGTATAGAAACTCATGTAAAGTGAATTGAGTCGTTCCAGGCTCATTATATTAACATGCATTAACTCTACTGGGATTTTTAAAAACTAACATGTAGACGTTATCAGCTTCCTTCCGAATGTCAATACACAGTGTGTTAAGCCTTGCACAATAAAATGAACAAACTAAAATAAAGCAAAAACAGCTCTCCTGTTGAAGACACCTGGCGGATACAGTGGACAGGGAACAGGGAGGTGTTTGCAGAGGGAAGTTTATGGGTGTTGTTCGAAATCCTGTTTTAATGTATGTATGTACAAGGCCAACGAAAAAG
Source organism: Hippocampus kuda (assembly GCA_901007745.1). Lineage (NCBI taxonomy): Eukaryota > Metazoa > Chordata > Actinopteri > Syngnathiformes > Syngnathidae > Hippocampus > Hippocampus kuda. The sequence goes on along the minus strand of CAAKHF010022235.1, from coordinate 67,055 downwards.
ATTTTGGAGCGGATTGTTTCCCCATTTGCAAAATAAAGATGATAAACAAATTTTGTTGAACTCCAAATTGTGCTTTTGAAATTTACATAATTCATTAAAGTAGATGTCCCAAGAGAAGAAAACAATACATTCTGTGCTTGTCTATGGACCGCTGTTAAAATGTTGTCCTAGTTATGACCATGCAAGTAAGCTTCAGATTTCTGAAAACAGTTTTTCATAAGATGGGTATAAATGTCCCAACAGAAAGTGGAATACATGTTTGGGATTGTCGGTGTTCCTGTTATTGAAGTAGCTATGGCTGCTCAGGCTGCAGGAATCAAATACATTGGCATGCGCAATGAACAAGCGGTAAGCAGCACTCTCGATATTCTTCTCAGTTTCTATTGGTTCTTGTGTTTGATTGAATATTCTGTTCAATAGGCCTGTTATGCTGCATCCGCTGTTGGATACCTCACTGGAAGGTAAGACATTGCGATCCGAATAAAAAAAAGCATCTGGTGTGTCAGCTTGATTCTGGATGCTTCTCGTCATCCAGGCCTGGTGCCTGCTTAGTGGTGTCAGGACCTGGACTCATTCATGCTCTGGGCGGAATGGCCAACTCCAACATGAACTGCTGGTATGAATTAAAAGAAAATTGTCTATCAGTAATCCACCACGAATAGTGAATAGGAGCCAAACTCTGCCGCAAATTGGATTTGTGTGTCGGTAATCTCAAATAGGCGGCGGAACCGTGTACATTGTGAAGTAGTATTCTGAAATGCATTTTTGCCATCCCACATGCAGGCCGGTGGTTGTTATCGGAGGATCTTCAGATAGAAGCCAAGAGACAGCAGGGGCCTTTCAAGAATTTCCACAGGTAATGAAAAATGTTGATGAGAATTTAAACAGTATATAATGGTGATTGTGGCGGCCCGGTAGTCCAGTGGTTAGCACGTCGACTTCACAGTGCAGAGGTACCGGGTTCGATTCCAGCTCCGGCCTCCCTGTGTGGAGTTTGCATGTTCTCCCCGGGCCTGCGTGGGTTTTCTCCGGGTGCTCCGGTTTCCTCCCACATTCCAAAAACATGCATGGCAGGCTGATTGAACACTCTAAATTGTCCCTAGGTGTGAGTGCGGGCGTGCATGGTTGTTTGTCTCTGTGTGCCCTGCGATTGGCTGGCGACTGATTCAGGGTGTCCCCTGCCTACTGCCCGAAGACAGCTGGGATAGGCTCCAGCACCCCCCGCGACCCTAATGAGGATGAAGCGGTTCGGAGGATGAATGAATGAATAATGGTGATTGCCTCTCCTTGAATTCTTTCCTTTTTGATTAGGTGGAAGCATGTCGCCTGTATAGCAAGTTTTCTGCAAGGCCAAGCAGTCTTGAAGCCATCCCTTCTGTGATTGAGAAGGTAACACATCAACACTGTGATGGAGGTCTCCCTCCCTTTATCTGAGCCTCTTAAGTTGATATTGAACAGAGTTGAGTGGACAACTCAACTCACTTCACCATAGTTTTGGCACCAAGATGCCACGAACTGGCACACAAAATGGCACTTGATATCAAAAAGAGCAAATAGCTGAGTTTTATAACAAATAACACAAAATAGGTCCCTCCCCAAAAAGTCAGTGAATATGTAATTGGTGAATACGCAAGTCCTGAATTGCGGATATGCTGGGGAACACTGTAATACTGATACATTACCAATTTTTGGCTTTACACAGGCTGTTCGCACAAGCATATACGGGCGTCCAGGCGCTTGTTATGTGGACATTGCAGGGGATATGGTGAATGCCAAAGTGGACCGAAGCAAAGTCAGGTTTGTCATATTGCTCTTGTCTGTTATCTGATGCAAGACACAGCATTTTGGCATTCAACTTCATGTTTTCCTCCTGCAGATTTGTCCACTGTTGTCCGCCTCCTCCCATATGTCTGGCTGACCATGGTGCCGTGTCGGAGGCCATTACTGTGTTGAAATCAGCTAAAAGGCCTTTGGTCATCATTGGCAAAGGTAGCATAAACTACCGGTAACATAAACTACCTGCTTGATGTCTTAAGACGTCCTCCATTTCCTGGTTGTGGTCCACAGGTGCAGCCTATGGCCGAGCAGAATCCGTCCTTAGGGACTTTGTGGAATTGAGCCAACTACCGTTCCTTCCGACCCCCATGGGGAAGGGAGTGCTGCCTGATGATCACCCCAAATGTGTGGCAGCTGCGCGCTCACGGTAGACCACAATAATTCCTTTCAGAGCAGTCATTAGTCATTCGAATTCATAAAGTAAAATAAGTAACATGTACAAATTGTGTTTGTTCTAATGTCTGTAATTTCCCTTCAACCAAAATAATTTCTCAAGCGCAATCAACATCCCAACAGAGGGCAACGGCCTCTGTTGGGATGGCCTCCCGGCCTCCCGGACTGGGAGGAGCTAATAGAATAGAAAGATAACCACTCATCATGTAAAATAGTCTCTCGGAATAGAGACGTCAAAGTATGTTGGGACCAGTAACAGTAAATAGTGGAAATAGTAAATCAGTGGACATGTCATTTCATGGTCTGCGAACTGTTTATTACTGTTGCAACATTTGGTAGGGTCACAATTTGAACATGAATGGGTGGATCATTCTGCCTAGGATCAACAATTCAGGCTGCTGGTGTTGTCTTGTGTTGTTCGGGATACCCAATATAATTGGCAGAGTTTGGGTCCCTTGCTAGCAAGTGAGCATGCGTTAAACACTGCAGCCTACCTGAATATACTTCCTGACCCTTTCACTCTCTTTATGACTACAATGTACCATCTTTTATTGGCCAGGATAAGTCATCCACTGTGTGCTGCTATTGTGTTAATATGGACCAATATACTGTACATGGCACATGTATGAGCAATGTTTCCAGCACCTTAGTTGAAAAATTTCTGCGATGAAGGTATTCCTATTGTTCCTATAAAGGAAATTTCTAATAAGGGATATAGCTAATAAGATGTTCAGATACTTGTATGTTCTTAAGGTACCATACATGTTATGAATTTGTTGAACACATTTATACATTCAAATTATTTACTAAATGTGAATAAACGATAGGCTTTTTTTGTTTGTTTGTTATCATCTTCCTGTCTCAACTCAAATCAAATTGGTTGAAATGAAGAGCTCTTCTCCAGACAGACGTTGTGCTTCTTCTTGGAGCCCGACTCAATTGGATCCTCCATTTTGGTCTGCCGCCCAGATTTGACCCAAATGTCAAGATCATTCAGGTTGGTAATTACTAAAATAATGCTACATGCGTTCTGTCTGTTTTTCGTGTTTTTATTGTACATTACTTTGCTGCTTTTTGAAAATGTGGTACTGGGTTCTTAGATAATCCAAATTTAATTTCAAAGTGTACACATTTTGGATGTGATCACACCCACCAATGGCAGGGGGGAAATTTAGGAATCTTTCCCTGCCCTGTAGTGTGATTAGTGTCTCCATCGTTAGTGTTGCTCCACTGTGTTGTATGTACAGGTTGACCTTTGCCCTGAGGAGATGGGAAACAATGTGAGGCCGGCTGTGGCTCTTTTGGGGGACATCAATGCGGTCATCAATCAGGTGTGTAACGCTTACTTAAGTGATTCACTGATATCAGACGCTAAAAAGAGCAGCTTGTATGTTTTATGTCAAATATTATGAACCTGTCTCCTTCAGCTGTTGGAGTGTCTTATGAAAGATGGCTGGAAGTATCCTTCTGACACAGAATGGTGGCGCACCCTAAGGGAGAAAATGGCCAGTAATGCAAAAATATCAAATGTGAGTATCGCCGATTTAAAAAAAAAAAAAAAAAAAAGTAAAAACTGGCTTGCTTTTCATCTCATAAACAAACAATAAAATCGTATTATTTTTTATCAAATAACAATCAGAATCGAATTTTGATAAAAACTTCCTCATATCGACATCAGTTTCTGTTTTATTTATTTATTTTTAATTAAGCTGCTGAGCTTTGAACCCAAAACCTTTGCCTGGCAGATGCACTAACCACATGTTCAATAATTTATTTGGAGCATGTTTTACTTCACAAGGTTTTTATCTTTCCTCTGATTCTCCACAGGCACTCGCTCTCCAGTCAGTGATACCCATGAACTATTATACAGTTTTCCACCACATCTCACAGCTGCTGCCGCATGACTGCATCATTGTCAGCGAGGGCGCGAACACGATGGACATTGGACGCACTATGCTGAATAACTACTTGCCTCGTCAGAGGCAAGGCATGCTTCATCCAAGGGTAGCTTTGTTGTGAAGTGGGGTGAAATGACCTATGGACCTTAGCTGAATCAGAATTGTCTTTTTTGGCCAGATATGTCAAAACACACAAATTAAGTCACATTAGTACTATAACAAAAAAAAAAAAGACAATATTTAGAAAAAGAAATATTTATAAAACAATATTTTAAACAATATTTATTTAACAATATTTATAAAAGAAAATATTTACAAAATATAATTTAGGATATGCAGAATACACATACTGTACGTACAAAGTACAGAGAGTAATTGGGCAATATAAACTGTGCTTCTTGACTGTATAGAGCATACAAAAATAATTTTTGTAGTTGGAAATTGATGTCATTCATATCAAGTTTTATCCTTAAAAAAAAAAGTGGTAATTTGAATTTGTGAGGCCATGAATGCAGCCACTAGAAAACTGTGATTTGTCTTCTCTTTTCATTCTGCAGTAACATAGTTAACAGTGCAGATCAAGTGTTAGTCCAAACTTATTTAGTCTGTTGTGGTTATTCCTGATGGCCTTTAGGTTGGATGCGGGTACATTTGGAACAATGGGAGTAGGCCCTGGTTTTGCTATAGCTGCGGCTGCTGTGGAGAGAAGTGAGATTAAGGGCCGAAGGATTGTCTGTGTGGAAGGTGACAGTGCCTTTGGCTTTTCCGGCATGGAGGTTGAAACCATGTGCAGGTAAGCAACTTAACTCTCTTTCTAATGCTATAGATTTGCTGTAGCAATCATATGCAAATCTCTTTTTTAACAGGTATTCCCTACCTATAATCGTGATTGTTGTGAACAACAACGGTATATACAGTGGAGTGGACCCTGAGACGTGGAGAGAAATGGCTAAAATGGGGGATCTGACGCGAATGTGAGACAAAAATGATTGTCTAAATTATGTTAAGTCAAATGCTGTCTGCTATGATGCGTGTTTAAAAAAAAATTAAATACTGTTCCTTGCCTGTGCTTTTAAATGATCAGAGCGCCCCCTGTGACCCTCCTGCCTGAGGCGCGCTACGATCAGGTGATGACAGCATTTGGTGGCCGTGGTTTCCTGGTGAGGACGGTGGAGGAGCTGTGCAACGCTTTGCAGCTCAGTTTGAGTGACTGGGAGAGGCCGAGTCTTCTCAACGTGCTCATCGACCCTTCCTCAGACAGAAAGCAACAGGTACACATGCTCTGACAATAGGTGAACAGATATGATCTCGGCTCTTGAGAGCCTACATAAACACATTATGAAGAGCTTTGAAGGAGATGTAACCACCTGAACACACACATATAAATATTTTTAATCATAGGCAGGGCAGAGTGAAGGGTAGTCTAGATTGCCATTCCACATATGTCCTCTAGAAGGAAGCATTGCACTTTCTTTGGCCCATAACAATCACTACACAAACACCTAGCATTGCTATTTGTTATGTTGGCATTTTTGACACTTCAAGTCCTTCTAGCTTGACAATCAATTTAATGTACCGGTAACCATAGAGTGAATGAAGTTGCATTGGTGTGCCATGTATGAAGAGCAGCATTGGTTTGAACCAGTAATTTTCAGTCAACCAGAGGAATCCAATTTCACAGAATTTTCCAATAACTATTATTTATGTCAAATAATCTGTCTTTGTTCATCTATCTATGCCAACAATGTATAGTGAGAACCAGAGCACTGAAAGGCTCATCCACGAGATGGTAGAAGTGAACCTGTGTATCCACTGGTTGCCATTCATACAACAAAATTCATGGATTTGTGTTCAATTAAACAAGCCCGGTTTCCGCACGGAAAGTGCATTTGTGAGTAAATTGTGCAGAGAAAGTGCAATGGCTCATTGGTTGGGAAACTCTGGTTAGTAAAAATGAACAATACAAAACAAACACAAAACCACTTACAATCAAAATTGTGACCTCTTGAGTGAAGTTGATAATTTTGGGAGTCGGACTCAACAGCACGCAAGGATCTGATTGGCTGCAGCCTGAAGATAAGAACAGGTTGAACAAATGGCGAAGGACCAGGAAATAACATAAACAAGAGCTGCAACTCTGAAACTGGTTGGAATTAAAATCAGCGTCATTCCATTTGGTGATTATTAAAGGCCAATAAGCAGCTCAGTGTTTATTTGACTGCAATGTGTCCCTGAGTGCTAATCCTTCCACTCCACAGGTGCACTGTGGAGCTGCTCCTTTCCACTCACAATCCCTCAACCTCACATCAACTTGACCCCTCTATTTCTGGTCCCTTATAATTAGAAAGCGAGGCCCTCTGTGTTTATGTTGAATGTATCCACGCAACCCCCAGTGCATGGTAGCATGGATACATTCAGGTGATGGAGGGTTCCATTGAGGCACGAAGCAACCTGATTGACGATGGATGCCTGGCTGGCTGTCTGTTTGTCAAAATCCCAGCCAGCAGCAAATACTTACAAATGTTGTCTATGATTTAGGGGGGGGGGAAAAAACTTATGTTTTTTTTTTCTGTATTTCCAGGAGTTCCCTTGGCTGACCCGTTCCAACTTGTAGAAGGAAAGTGAATCTTTTTTGTAATTACAACCAGTGGAAACTTCAACACATGATTGTTTCTAAATGACTGAAGTTTTTTTCTCTTAATTATATTTTTTTGCGAGGGTTGGGGGGGGGGGGTTCAAGAACTGCCAGGCAACATCTGCTAACTTTTGTGTGTGTCAGAGTCAGTTAGCTAATACATGCTCAATATATAATTTCTGCAAATATGGTTTATTTTGAATTACTAAGCTAACAGCACCACACCATCCACAAAAAGCAGAGATGTAATACCGTGGCTACCAAACTGGAACCCCTCAACACCTTGCCTGCGCTGAGAAATTCTGTCCATAAAGGTTATGAACAGAATCGGTGACAAAGGGCTGCTTTGGCCGAGTCCAACCCTCACTTCAATCAAATCTGTGAAGTCACAAATGAATCAAGCACAACTTTCAACCTACATTTTCTCAAATTTTATAATCATTCTCAAATTCTTTGAATATTTTCCCTAGTTACTTGTTCATAAAGCATTTAATTTTTTTTTTTTAATGTTGGGAATCACAACTGTGCTTACTTAATTTAGAGGATAGCTGTGTCACAAACCTTACATTGGATAGGGAGCATTTGTTAAGCCTTGTATGTAATAACATATGCCCATATTTTGACAATTCTAGTGCATTACCTTGTCTAAATCTCTGCCCTTCAGCTGTACTGATAAAGGTGGTGCCTTATGCTCACAGAAAAAAAGGTTATTTAAAGATGCACATTAATTCTAATGCAAAACAATGTGTATGTGGGCGTGTTGTTTACATTGTGATGTAAAATGAGTTATTACAAATCGACATTTCCCTCACTTGTGTTGAAATATCTTTTTATCTTTTTTTTTCTGTGTTTTGTGATTATATCTTTCCACACATACTCTCTAGTAAACTACAGCAACCGTAGAATTGTTTTAAGAGAGAATGCATTATCAGATTTATTTAGGGCTCAGACATTCCCCTAAAAAGCACCAGTGGAAAAGCAGACAAGAAAAAAAAAACATAGCAATCAAAACCCATAAAGTGTGAAAGTACGTGCTAATGCACGTAAGACCTTGTCCGAATACAAACAGTGGGCGAGTCAGTGTTCGTTTCCCCCCCTTGTGAGGGGAGTGGAAACAACAAAGGCACCCCCTGCAGTAGTAGAGATCTAATACTGGCACCCATAAGCAGCTGGCAGGCTGCCTTCTGTAATTTTAGCGCACACGGATGCGCAGGAAAGGTTTAATGGGCATTGGTGGACATGCCCCCCTCGCGAGGGCGTAAAGACATCAGAGCGGAGAGGAGAGGGAGAATGGGGAGGTGAGACGCAGACAGGAAGGCTGAGAGTCAAGAGAGGGCTGCATTTGCTTCACCAATCAAGTCGGGCAACTATGAGCAGTAGCATGAGTCCTCGAGCACATGGACTCTACCTGACTCTGTGCTTTTGCTATGGCCTGGCGCACTCGTCTTTCCTGGACAGCTTTAATTCTTTCCCAGCAGGTAAGCCGCTTGTGCGTTTCTTTTTATGTACAAACATGCATGAACAGATGTTGAAAGTGCCCGGGGAGCATCAGCATGAAGAAAAAGGTACGATCTCAGGAAGTCCAATGCAACTTAGTATATAATAAGGCTCATTTTTGATTGACAGAGAGATATTCGTGTAACTTTTTTGGGGTCGTGGTGCGTACTTTGCAGTGATTTAAATTTGCTTTGTATTTTTACTTATTAGTGTCATTTTATATGGGAAGGACAATACTGTATTCGAAACAGCTCTCAGGAAGATGCGGATCTGAAAATAAGATATGTGTTGAATTCAGTCATCAGTGTCAATCGAAACTGAGCATTATTATCATCGTGAAGGTCGACTTGTTTGTATGCATGTTTTTGGATCTTATTCAATGTGCGTGTTTCCGTGTATCGGGTGAAGTTGTCTTGTAAACTACTTTTGTTATTATGTCGTTGTTGCCCACGAGGTGGACTGGAAATGCCTCTATAAATAGCCAATGCAGCGGTACCTCATGTCTGCACGAGGAACTGTTGGACGGGTGTCACCATTTGATAGTTTGCACCTGTTTCCTGCATGCTAAGTGTTTGTGCTTAGCCTTCTTTTGGGATTGCATGTTTGCCGCCAAATGTTTCCCATGCATGTTCATCAATGAATCCACTCACACATGCGTACACTCAAACGAACAGCATTCGTTGTATTGTTGTGGCCTCTCCTCACTATCTTCCTCCTTGCTTGTCGTTCCACCTTGCACAGTGCTCACTCCCCAGGAGCAGCAGAGGAGGTTGAACCCATGCTGTTTCGTGAGTCCGCCTCCACCTCCCCTTTTCCCTCCACCCCCTTCACTTTGGCGCCGCCACATTCATGTGAGTCCAAGTCATGTGACCGGCGTCCTTTTGAGGAATATCCGACGTCTGTCAATGTTGTCGTGTCCTTGGATTATGTCCAACTGGTGTCACACACCCGCTCTCTTTTAACCTCCAAGTAACAGAGATGCATAGATACTCTACATGCATACTTAAAATAGATGAGATGTTGTGGTATGCTTTGGCTCATTATTCTGTGAGCATCAGTCAAAGATTATTTGAGATATTTTATTATTTTCTTCCATTAGGATAGTGATTCAGGCTCCTCATCTGAAAGTAAAGGTTCCTACTGTGCCCGTGGGCCCCCCGGACCCACTGGCCCCCCTGGACCTCAGGTAAGAGTTTGAAAAATGTCAAATTGTCTTTGTCAGTCTACATGTTTAGTCAGGACCTGACAAATACTATGCAAGTGTTTTAACGGACACTTTTAACATTTAAAGAGAATATCTTTTTTTTTGTAATCTAAGAAGTTTTAGTCACCCTACCACACGGGTGTCCAGGTCAAGGCCCGGGGGTCAGATGTGGCCCACCACATCGTTTTGAGTGGCCTGCAAATCAAAGATGGCAACTTCCATGATACTTGCTAAAATGTGTACCAAAATTTCAAGTTTTCATATGTAATACATCAGTGACATATCGTGAGCATTTTCGTGTTACCAAACCCCTCATTACATTTACTTCAACAATAGTTGAATAAAACATTATTCATAACTTCTTTATATAGTTTCAGTCATCACGGCCCTCTAAGGGAAACAGTAATTATAATGTGGCCCGCGACAAAAATGAGTTTGACAGCCCTGCCCTACTGAATCTCATGAAGTTTATCTGGCACAGTTTAGGCACAGGTTGACACAGGGTTTGGGCTCGTGTTTTCCAACCTTTATTGAGCCAAGGCACATAGCTCATAGTTCACATTAGAAAATATCTCTTGCCACATCACCACACAAATGTGTCACAAAAAGTGGATACCCGGTTAATTATGTGCCTTCTGACATTTTATTGTTCTGCCTGTCACTATATGTCGCGGATAAAGATTCTAAAATAGGGGTAAGGGACTCCAGTTCCTCGAGAGCCATATCCTGCCTGTTTTAGATCCCTCCCTATTCCAACACACCTGATTCAAACGATCAGCTCATCAGCAAGCTCTGTAGAAGCCTGAAACGATCATGCTCAATTGAATCAGGTGCGTTGGAGTTGGGAGAGCTCTAAAACAGGCAGGATATGGCTCTCGAAGAACCGCAGTTCCCTACCCCTGTTCTAAAAAGATAATACAGTATTTGCATTGAATACATCATTTTTGGACCAATTAATTGCAGCTGGAGAATTTCTCACGCACACCTGAGTGAAGCACTGGTTAAGACCTTAGGCGTAAAAATAGGCACATGTTGATTTTCATGCAGTTGCAAGCTCTTTTAGGAAGAGCTGGGCTTTATGATGATGATGATGAAGATTATAATTAGCATCATCTTGCATATTTAAAAAAAAAAAATCATCCCAGGAACTGTTCCACAGTTTTCAAGTGCCTACTCCACACTGGTGGTGTGCGCATCTCGTGTATGGACTCCAGCGAGTCAATTCTGTTTCCGCCATGTAGACAATGCACGCGCCTCTCATGCGATTAATTTAAAGGGAATGAGAGGTACCGCTCCCATTGGCCAGGAAGCAAATCTTCAAAAAGGTCAAAGCAAAAGAAAACTTCCCCTATGCGCAGTTAGACTGCAATTAGTTCTAGGCTTGTGCTGGGCAAGAAAAGAGTGGGTCAAAAGAGAGGGTTGATGGATGTTCTTTTTTAGCTTATGCTCTGGGGATTTGTTGTTGTTGTTGTTTTTTTTTACATTCACTGGAGGTTTTTCCCAATCATGCCCAATAGATTTAAAATAAGATTCAGAACTGAACAGGTGACATGTTACTGGGGTCTCCAATTTGAGAAATCCTGGAGAGGAGACAGGAGGGGGACTCTCTCATGCATGGAACACAGCAGCCCATTAACGCTCTGCATTTAGCCACAGACATAAATAGCCTTTTTCCACTGGCGGACCGCAGCGCACCTCATGTCATTTTTTTTGACACTTGATGAAGAGTTGTCTGCCTGGAAAGGCACACTGGCTTGCGTACATTCCGGGGATTACCAACCTACGGGCGTGGCCATGTGACTACATGGTTGATGGAAGTTTATTAAGACATTCAGGCAGATTTTTCTCCCCTATTCTCCTGACATGAATCATTTATTATTAAGACCACACTGGGCTGCCTCAGCAGCATCAGGGTCCCAGCAGCCACGTTTTCAATCGATAGCTGCCACTCAACCGTTAATTTAAACTGCAGCTCACATTTCTGGGGGCAGTGGGGACGGGCATATTTAGAAATAATGTCTTAATAACGCACACCTCGCACCTACCCTGGGATTCACTTGAGGACGTGATGGACTTGAGCAAACTAAAGGGAAAAAAATGAACAGTTTAAAATATATATCCACGCATCATTGTAACATGCCTGCTTCCCTTTAAATGTTCAATAAAGTTGTAAGTAGCCTACAATTGAAGTTTGAACGTTGGGTTGATAGTAAGTGTGTAGGAAAATCTTAGTGGACGCATCCGAATAACAACAACAACCACAACAACCATAGCGGTTGCTTTTCCACATTTTGAAAAGCTTTATAGGTTGGCGATTCCCTGCATAGTTACTGATCACTCCTCACGAATTCACCTGTTCATTTTTTTGTCTGTGGAACTACAACATTTTTCTGTGAGACACACTGATGTGCGGTTTCTGAAACGTGGTGATAGACCACACAATGCCGTCAAAGCCTTTTCTAAACGGGAAAGTTGTACAGAAGTCATAGTGAATGAAATTTTATGCTGGGTGGGGAGGAGCCAAGTTTAACCTGGGTTGTTAGCGGATGGTATGGAGAGTCTTCGCTCCATGTGCACGTATATGAACACTTCCGGCACGATTTCTTGAATAGTTTTGGTTATATCTACAGGTTCAACTATTTATATGGGCAGTTATAACATTAACATTTTGGGTCAATGGTTTTTCGCTGTTTGCAGCAGGGCTTGGTGCTAATGCCACTCAAGTAGAGGGGGATTACTCATTATCCTTTTGTAATTCATGTTTTACAGGGTCCACCAGGATTACCAGGTATTGGAGGATCCAAGGGAGAAAAGGTAAGGAGATTTTCCCCAATGACATTCGTGCCACTCAAGATACATGATCATACGTGCTCATTATTTTTGTGAGCTCAATTTGTCTTGGCCTGCAGTCCGAGATGCTGACAGATGCTAGTTTGGAAATGCATTAACGGCGTCTGTCCTTGTCCCTCCTTCACATCCTGTTGTCAGGGAGAAATCGGAAGACCTGGACAAAAGGTGAGCGTCTCCATTAATCACCAGTTATTCTACGCTAAATGGATTTGCACAAAAATGAAATTCAATGTCAGAGGCTCTTCTGTGAGCAAGAGCAACCTTGACAGGATACAGAGCACATGTGACAGCCAATTGCAAAAGATGCAGAGCTCACATTGGGAGGGCCTTGTGCATGGAAGACGACCACCCAAAGGCATTTGAGACTGCGTGCGTCGCTGTAATGTGACACAAACCGCAGGGCACGGGTGTGTGAAAGATGAGGTGTTTAGCGCGACTCCCGGAAGAGTAAAATTCCCAACGATGACTTTGTGTGTGGACGGTGGGAGAGATTCACTGGTGGGTGATCTGAGCGAGCAACGTTTGCAGCATTGCAGTGCAATTTAGCTTAGTGCTCGGAGCCAGGTCATAAATCATTTTATTTCCCACAAGCACCGGCTCCTGTTCTATACACAGGCAATCATTTAATTAAATAGGGCAAAGTGACAGCGCTCGTTAAAGTCAGTCCTCTCCTGCGTGTACTCCTGCACATGTCCGATAAATACTGTTGCAAGCAGACTGACGGCTTTTGCAGCAAATACTTACTAGCAGTGACATTTTATTTTGCTTGTATTTCATCGTACAGGTTGAATTATGAACTTTTACTCCCCATAAATGTCCCGATTTATAAGCAGAACAGGCTTGATCAGGTATTTGGTTCTTAAAAATCTTGTCTCCCGCCCTCACTAGGGTCGGACTGGTCCCCCTGGACTCCCCGGAAAGCAGGGACCAGTTGGATGGCCAGGACCAAGTGGGCCCAAAGTGAGTAAGTCAGATTTCTTTTTGTGGATACTCTTATTTTGACGTTGATGCACAGGAGTACGCTCAATCAATATATTTTGCAAACAGTGTTCCGCAATTCTTTGATAGTAATTTCTATGATCAGTTTTGGGGAAATTAATGATAGTGATGACCAGCTCTGCCTCATAGTTCTGAGTTTCAGAGTTCAAATCTTGATAGTCCATCTTCGACCTACTTTCCAAAAACATGCTTGTTAGGTTCACTGATGACTCTAAATTGTCCGTAGGTATCCATACCGGTAATAACAATTGTAAATGTGAATTGTTGTTTGACTACGCGTGCATTGTGATCAGCTGGCGACCCGTCCAAGGTGTACCCTAATGATGAAAATGGATCGATGACATTTTTGTGTGACGGGCAACTCCCTGAATGTTCCGAACTGCGGTTTCCATGCAAATGCTGTACTGAGTAGAATAATGCTGCCCAGAGGAGTAGAATGATCAGAGATCAAAATCCAGTCGCTGACGCCATGTCATACTTGTTTACACCAGAAAAGAGCTAAAACTGCTTTCCATTTTGTCTCAGTTGCTCAAAATTGGGATTTATCCACAATTAATTACATTCTTCGCAAACAACTAATTCATTATTATACCCTATTTATTTAAATCAAGCTTTTTTTTAAATTATTATTTTTCTATGGTTAGGGAGAGAAAGGTGATACCGGCCTAATGGGTTTACCCGGCGGGAGAGGAGCAATTGGACCCAGGGTAGGCAATCCATAAATGAACGGTTACATCTCAACCACTGTTTTTGCATATAATAATGCCTTTCTGTATTTTAGGGTTTACCTGGGTATAAGGGTGAAAAGGTGTGTAAACCCCGTCTGTCATTGTGATGATTGACAGTTGAAGGCTTTGACAATGACGCATCTATGGTATGCTTGCTTCATCAAGGGTTCACGAGGCGAACATGGCAAGGGTGGCTCCAAAGGTGACAAAGTGGGTACATAATCAGGATTTTTGATGTAAATCTTGATGTATTTGGACACATTTGATCTACTTGCTTATATTTTCAGGGGGGAATGGGATTCCCCGGAATGCTGGGACAGAAAGTGAGCTGCAAATTCTTCAGACAAAAAATAGATTTTTTTTTTTTAACACATTGTTAATTTTGGTGTCATGGTTTTTTTTTTTTGGACAGGGTGAAATGGGTCCAAAAGGAGAACCTGGTGTTTCAGGAAACAGAGGACCCACTGGTCGACCAGGCAAGCGAGGCAAACAGGTGAAGTGCCAGAAAAAAAATAAAATAATGATAATAATAATTATATAGGGCGGCCCGGTAGTCCAGTGGTTAGCACGTCGACTTCACAGTGTAGAGGTACCAGGTTCAATTCCAGCTCCGGCCTCCCTGTGTGGAGTTTGCATGTTCTCCCCGGGCCTGCGTGGGTTTTCTCCGGGTGCTCCGGTTTCCTCCCATGTTCCAAAAACATGTATGGCAGGCTGATTGAACGCACTAAATTGTCCCTAGGTGTGAGTGTGTGCGCGTATGGTTGTTCGTCTCTGTGTGCCCTGCGATTGGCTGGCAACCGGTTCAGGGTGTCCCCTGCCTACTGCCCGAAGACGGCTGGGATAGGCTCCAGCACCCCCCGCGACCCTAGTGAGGATTAAGCGGTTTGGAAAATGGATGGATGGATGGATAATTATATATATAAAGAAAAAAAAATCAGCTTAAGAATTTTTTTTTCTAACCTCAGACCTACTGTAATATAATCGCAACAATACAAGTATTAAACTTTTTCCAAAACATGAAATACGTTGCATTCTGACTGCCACACAGTTGTCAGAGCAGCAATAATATACTGTCAGTAGGATTATCACACAGTCACGTTTAGCACCAATGCTAGTGCAACATGAGATGTGTCCTGGCTCGTCCATCAATAGTATGGACCATTAAAGCATGGGATTTATGTGGCCATGACTAGCACAATTCTGTTGTTCACTCTACTTCAAAAGATTGCATAGCTACCGTTGCGTTCATTATTTGTGACGGCTTCTATGAATAGAATATGCAAGCATGCATGAAAGTTAGCGGTGTGAAGCACGTTGTATATTTTTGGCTTGTGTTGCAGGGAGTGAAAGGAGAGTCAGGCAGTGGCGGTCCCAGGGGACCTGCAGGTCCACAGGGATCTCCCGGACTTCCTGGTCCTCCTGGTCCTCCTATCACAGGTGACGACTTTGACCTCAGCTGCTTTTTGCATATCAGTGCAAAGTGACACAATGCTCAGTCAGAGGCGGCCCCGCAACTGACGCTGGCATGCTTTCCGCTGTGGCAGCGGGTGCAGCCAAGCGCCCAGTCAGCAGAAGGCAGCAAAGGCTGGCGTAAGCGTTTGTCTTATTTAGTGAGGAGAAATCTAATCCCCTGAGGTGAGGCAAAATGCTTGCCTCATGACGTCATGGGGCTGGAATGGGCAGGGAGGCCTCTGCTACATTTCTTGGTCACACGCTCTGCATTAGTTAACCAATGTCCAAAGTCACTCACAAATATTCCTTTTTTCTATTCTCTTGATGTTCAGGACTTCACATGGTTGGAACCAAAGGTGCCCGCGGGGCCCCCGGGCAGCCTGGACAGTGTAGCTGCAGCTCTCTCAGTGGTTCTCTATTAGAAAATTATCACTCCAAAGGAAAGCCTCAAAATCTCAAAGTACCTGCGGTGAGTTGAAAATACTCCTTTTGCATTGAAGAAATAGGATGTTTTAATTTCTCGAGTGGGAATGGACATGCTAATTGACTTGCATAGCAATTGATTGATAGGAGTTCTGTCATGGGGCTCTAGGCGTGTGGTCTTAATCTGCGCAGAGGCGGGTTAGACCAGACGCATGCAAGCCAGTGTATTTAAAAAAGGCAGGTTTGCGCTGTTATGGGTGTGACCACAGCCGGCGTCATTGCGAGACATTTCTGTGTGGGAAAAGTACGCAGTGAGCCATGCATGACCAGCGCATTGTCACTGCGGCTGTGGCACCTGACGATGTAAGTGGGGTGTCCTCATAAAATACTGAATGAGCTGATGAGAAAACCTATGGCGACTTAAATGTGTCTACGAACCACATATAGGTATCCCCACCACCGATTGGTTGTGTCTTGCAAAAGAGATTGTAAACCTCAATGACTTTTTTTAACCTGGCTAAATAAAGGTCAAAGGAAAATTCCCCAAATATTAAATGCCCACCTTTATTTCAAATCCATTGCAGAAAACTTGACTGTAATCTCCTACTTTTCTCAGAATATCAATTTGTAGATATCTCATTCCAATTTCAACGAAGCTCTTCTATTCTCATAAATTTACATACTACTAATTTTGCATGTAAATGTTTTTAACAAGACAGTCATAAAAACAAGATTTCCATGAGATTGTTTTGACAGCCGGGTTATCACAGTTTCATGCATGTTTGCTGTCTCGTGGTTTACTATTTAGCAAATGACACGAGACATACATTAAATGTTCGGTTACTGTACATGCACGATGCTACATATACTCTCCCCATTTTTTTTCCATTCAGATCTTTGTGGTGAGCAACGAGGAGGAGCTGGAGCGTCTCCACACAGAGAACGCTTTTGCATTCCGTAAAGATCAGAGGTCTCTCTATTTCAAAGACACTGTTGGCTGGTTTCCAGTTCAGGTATCGCTCCGGTCGACAACATCCTACGTTATCCATCTTTTTTTGATCAAATAATGATCGACAAGCGCCTTTTCCATTCGTTGCTCAAATCTCTTAAACTCTGTAAAAGACTTTACCATTCCAGATGACGGCGTTCCAGTCGATGGAGAACCCGCCTGACGACGACGGTTACTGCGGCGACGGCATCGTGCAGCGCGAAGGCGGCGAGGAATGTGACGACCGGAACAAAGTTGTCACTGACGCCTGCGTCAGTAAGTTGTCTTTAATACAATGACGTATGTGGGCACTTAGAGGAAGTCAAAATGTAAGAAAATACGAGCCTGCGCGTTGTTATTTATATATTTTAAGTGTTTTGTGTTTGTATTGTTTTTACTTGTATCATGCTTGGTTGTTTTTCATCATATGCGACACCGTTCCTATAAATCTCTGCAAGTTTGAACATTTTTAACAATCGCTCCTCAGAAATTCCTAGGAAATCACAATGCCTCATCACTGGAGAACCATTTGTTGAGCACATCCACGGGCTATAACGGGGGTCCTTTATATGGGCGACCTGACCCCTGTTACACATACAGCGTTTCGCATCTTTTAACAAAATCAAACTAAATTTAGTGGGAAACCATTCAATTGTTCTGCCTGTCATTATAAATAAAATATACAAACATGTAAAGAAAAATAAAAAATTAAGCCTACTGGCCATCTAAAATAAAAACAGTTTTTTTCCCCCTAACTGCAGCCTTTGCAATTTGTAGAATGTCTCGTGTCACATTGAGATATTATGTTGAGTCCAATTAATTGTTCAGCACTTCTCAAGATGTATCATGTGACTAACGGACGCAAAAGAAAACATGGAATGCCCAAAACTAGTTTTGGCGGGACGATGCCATAGCTCTTGATGTAAGAACTGAAACGATTTTGGTTATCATCAAGAAAACGAGACGAAAGAAACGGCTGAGTAAAAGTTCTTTTTAGGAGCTACATTTGTTGCCATCATTCGATTCGTCATGATTATTTTTTTCATTAAACTAGGAAATGAAGAAACAAGGGTGGTGTAATATTTTTTTTCCATGACTGGAAATAGATGAACAATGATACGTAATGTGCAGTGAAGACATTTTCAGTCCATTTAAGTGAAGTTAAGAAGATAACTTCCTGCAGCACACCTGTTGCTCGGTCACGATGCACTCGCCCGCAGCGCAAAGGCTGCGTATCACGAAGTCCAGTGAAGTCGATCTGCAACTCGATGTTGTTCTTTTTTTTCTTTTGTCATCTTACCACAGAGTGTAAACATGCCTTTTGCGGCGATGGATATCGCCACGAGGGCGCGGAGGAATGCGACGGCAAAGACTTTGGCTACCAGACGTGTCATTCATATCTGCCGGGGTAAGCGTGGCTCACTGCACAACGCAAAAACCATAAACTCCGAAACTCTTACTCGACCGCGTGGACTTAAGCAAGTGTCCTCTATTTATTTGCAGGTCATACGGTCACCTGAAGTGCACGTCGTATTGTGTTATCGATTCCACAAACTGCAAGTACTTCACCTGAGCGGAAAGCTGGACATTGCGTCCAGATCCTTTTATGCGGGGGAACACAAACTGGGAATATACTTTTCACGCCAAACAAAAGAACAAAGACAGGGAAGACGCGAAGCATATACTGTAGATAACTCCCGTGTACTTGCTGCCGCATTGAATCCCTCGGAGCGTTGCTATTGTAGGTGGGAGGGGAAACTTTTCACCCACACGTCGGAAACAGCAAGACAGCTTCGCACCGCCTTAACCAGCCGGATTTAAGTCCGGCTTCCTCATCACGCCTACGTGGGCACAAATCCGTGTGTGAGGGCAACGGATGCGTGACAGCCGTGCTGAGAGACTTTGCCACGGGCATCATAATCTTTACCCAGATACTATCAGAAGAAAAAAAAAAAAAAACACATGCACACACACCAAAAAAACTGAGAGCTGGGCCGACGCCTCTGGTATTGTGCCAGCGCAGCAGCATTTGCATGAGGCTGGCCATCATCAACAAGCATGTATCACTTGACCTCTTACCGGTTTCCACTTTGTACTCTTAACCTCACATTAACATAAGCAGGGATGTAAGTCAGTAAATAATGTTCTAGCGCTATTCCAAACGAGACTGTTACACACCGCACCGGCGACACAGGTGCTGCTTCTGGACTCAACACACACATTTGGTCACATATCCACAAACAACTCTCAGGAACAAGCAGGTCGCGTCAACTCTGACAAGGATCCACCTTGGTTTGGAGAGGCAC
This sequence comes from Hippocampus kuda, assembly GCA_901007745.1. NCBI lineage: Eukaryota > Metazoa > Chordata > Actinopteri > Syngnathiformes > Syngnathidae > Hippocampus > Hippocampus kuda. Next base: position 47,846 of record CAAKHF010022235.1, on the reverse strand, counting down.
ACAGGAAGCTCAAGGAGTCCAGTGTCCAGTGATCCCCCGTTCATTGTGGATGTTACATTTCCAGAGCCACCAGCGATAAGTGAAAATCCGTTGATTTCCCGAGACCATAAAGTATCCATACAAACTAGACTTTGTCAACACACTGGAAACGTATGCGAGCATCCAAGAAACAATTTGCAATCATGAAATATATCGAAAACAAGCCGAGGCGCATATTAATTATACAGTGGGAAAATCTCATGTTGCACCACCAAAACACAAATATGGCAAAAAAGTTCTGAAATAATGATGAGCTCGTCTCAAGTGACTCCCAAATTGACTTGCTCAGTCTGAAATCTGTTCCTGTTTAGTTGAACACAAAGCTTTCTCTCTGTTGAATGAACGGCGCACAAGTGAAATGTACCTTCTGCCATTGAGTCGAACATTTAACTGTTTTATCTGTCACTATATTGCTGACATAGATGTATAAATGAAGACACATTATATGAATAAATAAGAATTTTTGTGAAACATTTCCCACAGCACACCTGATGATCTCTCATGGCACAGTGGTTGGGAATCAACTGAAAAAAAAAATTGTTAATTAGTGAATTTAGTTTGCAATTTAAAAAAAATCACTCTATTGTGTCTGGTCACACTTTCAGTATGACCTGACAATAATACATCATTAGAATTTTACGAACAAAATCCTCCAGGTCATACCGACAGTTTGAACAAATATGACCGAATGTGATTTTCTTTGTGAAAACTGCAAACGCCCCCTTTAAGCCTTAAAATATCCTTCCTACATGCTGAAATCACACTGAAACTTATCTAAACACACTTTTGAAGACATTGTAATGCTATCTCAAAAAAAAAAAAAGTTTAATAGGAAAAAAACCTGCAATATCGTCGGGGATTACGGTAATATACTCCTAGATGTGAAGGCTTGAAACTGTTATGTCCTTAAACTCAGCGTACAGGCGAGGCTGAAATAGGCCATAGCTGCTAAATAGACAATGAAGCTGTTCTATGGTCCTTACTGTATTTACTCTTATTACCTCGTTCTCCAGTCTTTGTGTCTTACCGTCACGCCAGCGTGTCAATGTGTAGGGCGGCGTAAAAGAAAGGAATTAGTCGACATAAGCTTCCCCTGTCCATAAGCTACCGTTGCCAAAGGAGACGTCTCCTCACTCCTTGCAAAACGTACAAACAAGACTGTTATGATGTTGTGTCCGCAATGCACGTGCCCATGTGATCACAACGCCCTTTTTTTTTTCTTTGTGTCACTCTCATCGGTGTAGCGTGTGTCTTAAGAAACGTGTTGCGGAGTACAGTTGTCATGTGATGCAATGTATTAGGTTCAAACACACCGTGCTGTTCCCGCTTGTGGCTTGTGAGCTTTGTCCCATACTGTAACGCGCACAACACAACACGCATGTGGTAACTCTGTAAGGCTTTGTATGAAATGTATTCTGCGCTCTGACTGGAATAGTGAACAATGGTTATGTGTTATTACTCTGATATGATTTATACGGATGTTCAAAAAAAAAATACAATAAAAATGAAACTTCAAAAATACGTCAAGCTGCTTTCTGTCTTGCACTTTCAAAAGAAAAACCATAATTGATTGAGTCCATTTTCGATACCGCTCATTCTGTTCACATTCACTTGACCAAGACAGAGTACACCCTTGATTGGTGGTAGCTTGTCAACCACAGCTCACATTTTGGGACACACAACCAGTAACACTCACATTCAGTACACAACGATGGACAATTCTTCAATGAATTTAACATGTATGCTTTTGACATGTGGGAGGAGAAAAGTAAACCCATGCCACATGCGAAGGTCAGAGCTTACAAAGTAGATTTGAACCCCAAAACTTAGAGCTGTTAGCATAACAAAAAAACATGTATGACAAAAATGTCACTTTAAATTTGGACAGAATATGTGCATATGTGCAATATACGTGTTCTTAATATATTTTTGAAAATACTCTTTTCAATGCTTGTATAAAAGATTCACTTTTTCTAACCCAACAAACCAATGCGTTTTGGGCAAGCAACAAAATAACCACAAACTGGCATCCCCCACCCCAGTGCAAAGTGCATAAAAATTAACATCCAAGGATGGGACAAGAAACCAACATTAAGTGCAAGGGCTCATTTTGTTCGCAAAAATAAAGGGATTCCAAATCGTTTTGAGGTACTGTTTGTCATGCATATAATTAATTCACCAAAAATTATTCGGCCTGCTGCTGTTGCGCAACATAAGACACAGTGTAACTAAGACATGTCTGTCATCTAGTGGTGATTGGCGATATTACAACTTAAAACTTGAGTCGATCCCTGCATATTTGGAGCTTGTCACCCGTGGATTAGCATATTTAAAAAAATAATTAAAAAAATTTTTTTACTGTTTTTCTGGAACTCTTATAACCCATATCCACTCCTTTTTCATGGAGTCAGAGACTGGAGCCAACAATGAAAGCTCCCTGATGGATGCTCCTTGAGGGCAAACCTCTCATTTGAAGCACGTCCATCAACGTCAGTTTTGACACCGTCAGCAACCTCTTGGCAAACTGCTGCGTTGAACTCGACAAGAAACAGACCTCACTTCTCCCCACCAAGGCATAATAGTTGCGTCTTAAAGCGACCATCACTTGAGTGTCAGTCACGAGATGCTGATTCAGGTCTGCGATGGGCTGCTGGCCAGTGTCGCAATGAATGCGACCATGTAACTGCATTACTACAGTGCGACACTGTCAGCCTTGTCTCAATCAGACGTGAAGATTCACTTTCAGGACAGGAGATGCAGCAGACGAGATACATGCGGTCTGGAAGAACTTTTTAATGCTATTTCAAACTCTTTAATGGACTCAGGGGCAACATTGTGTTGATGTTGACAAAAGGGTTGAACAAAGACTGGACGAAAAGACAACTCAAATATGTTTATTAAGTACTTATCAAATATCTCCATAGACAGAAAAAAATATATATATGTACTGCATAAAGAAACAGTTACATGATTAACATGAGCACATATCCACAACCATATTTCAATGGACTTCTTGTGCAAGTTTATTGTATGCTTAAAAAAAACAAACAAAAAACAATTGTAACAAGGTCTAAAAAACAGTTTGACTGACTCGTAAGTAATAAGTTAGCACAGCGATAGAACCATGACATCGTACATGGATGGATGAGATCATCGCATTTTTCTACTGCATAAAAGATGATGATTGAGTCAGTACATTGAAGGCAGTTTCCATGGATCTATCCGTCCCTCTTTAGATACAAATGAGATGAAGCTAATGACACGTTAATAACTTAAGACAAAATAAATAAACCGAGAAAATGCATTGGCTTGTTGAGAAGATGTCAGTATGTTCGTAGCCATGTTCTACATGAATATTTATTTAGTTCTCCAGTGTTGTCGTGCTAAAGCCATCCTCGTTGGTCCCTCTTAGTCAAGAAAGAAAATGCATTTCAAATCAAATTTGTAAGCCTTTCATCACTTAACAGACGTAGTGCAACGTTAGCGAGTTAGAATAATAAAAATGTCCACTAGGCAAATCACCTAGTAAGCTTGTATTAAAAACACTGACATTGATTTTGTGTCCATGTACTATACATTCGGACATTTGATTTCAAACTCAGAAATCAAACTTGTAGTCTTCATATGTACTTTTAAATGTACATACAATTGACGCTAAAAACTACACTTCATTCTGCGGAAAGCTCTTCAGTGCAGACTTGGTTCTGTCTTGTAACTTCGAGGTCCTGAAACGCCTCACGCTCTGTTTAGTGCATGGAAAAAACGTGGCTCCTTTCTGTGATTCCGCCCACTTCCTTCAGGGGACATGTTGGGGATTTAGACCACCTCGTCAGATTCCAGATTGTACTCCTCATAGAGGGCGTCCAGGATGGTCATCAGCCTATCCATGGCGGGCAGGTAGACGCTGAGGTCTCTGTGCATGCCGCTGGCGAAGCCGCTCTTCAGCTCGTCGCCTTCGGTCGTCACCAAGGCAGCCGTGAAGCTCTGATAGGACGGAGCGGCTCGCAACGCCAACTAGAAGGGACGGGAGGGGTGTGTGTGTGTGAGGAACGTCACGCCAAAGCACTTCACAGTCTTCATTTGGGTCCTACCGCAAAGACTCCCCGGACGACCCATCCATGATATTGACGAAGAGTCTTGCCGTAAGCGTGATCTGAAGAAGAGGACAATTACAACGAGCGACTCATTGCTAGCAACTTGACTCGTTGAGTTTCCACTGACTGAGTGCTCCGTGGATGTCTTGCTCCCCCGCGTTGACCTGCGACAGGAACTCCTTGAGGAACTTGAGGCCCCGCCTGAGCCACAGCAGAGCCTCGGTGGCCGAGTTGCGCACCTGAGCAACCTGCGCATGCACCTCGTGCAGCACAATGGACTGCAGCGTGGGGAAGCTGGCCGGGTCCGACATCAGTTTCTGATTGATCTTCTACAAGCAGGAAATGAAAACTTGGAATCGCTTTGACGTATTTCTTGATGGTTTAAAAAAATAATAAATTAAGTGCTGCAGTTCACACATCCACTCACCTTGATGTTACCCACAAAGTCCATTTTCACTGGCGCAAAGACGGTGGGACCAAGTTTGTCTGAGAGGACACAAACAAAATCATTGTTCTTTGTTTATCAATGTAAAACTGGTAAAATATATTTTTTTTAATCACAAGAAAACATCTTTGAAATGGTACAAACAAGTTTTGTTCTTTTCTTAAGATATTGAAAAATAATGTAAGGGTTTTAATAATAGTTGTAATAATGTAAGGGCTGTAATAATATACATTTTATACACTTTATATACACTTTATATACATGTATATATACATATATATATATATACACACACATATATATATATATATATATATATATATATATATATATATATATATATATATATATATATATATATATATATATATACAAATACACACACACACACACACACATAAAAGACTATTTCAACAATGGGCCGTTTTTTTTCTACAAGAATTATATCATTGAGGGAATTCAATTGTAATTTTAATGGTATGAAGACAATAAAATAAAATGAAGTCGTCATCATACTGTCCTAAACGTGTGCAAAGAAACTGAAATTCTTCCAAAATGTGAACCTTTTACAGGTAATGGTGGAACTACTGTTCTTTGTTTCAGTATGGCCTTTATACCAGAAAGCGTAGATGATTCTTTTCTTGAAATGAAAGATATTTTTGGTCAATCTTAAGTTTCGAAGGCTTGCACAAACATGAAGATTGTTGGTGTCAACGATGACGAGACGGCTGGGGTGATGATGATGAAATTCCCAACTTGGGTGTGAATGAAGATGAAATGAGAACAAACTTTGTTTTTGTGAGTTTGCCTGACCGAAATTGAAAAATCAAGAACTAATGTTTTTTTTTTCCTTGCAATGCCCAGTTATTACATCCAGGTGGTGCAGGCCGATAAATTACAATACAGTATTCGATGTTCATTTATATTAGTAGATCAATTCAAAAGGTGAAACTCATAATATGGACTCATGAACCTTTCCAGAATCTCGATATTAAGGATCCAAATTTCTTGCTTTCTTGGATGTGAGTTACAGCATGATAACAATTATATAAAAAAAAAAAATAGAATTGTGAAATCTATCACTCCGTATGTATTGAACTGAAATAACATACCAAGTGAACGACCAAAGTTTTCCCATATATTTCAATTCATCGAGAAGAATCTACTTGTACAAATGAGCTTCATGACGGAACACTCGCGAGTGTGCAAAAGTTCGTGCATGTGTGAGAAGGAAAAAAAAAATCCAACCAATGTGAGCAAAATCAAGCCCATTCTAATGAGAACCGATGTAATAAAATGTCGTTTAAAAAAAAAGGCACCAAAGAGACCACAGATGTGAAGGCCAGGCAGAAAGCATTTCGAGCGCGTGAAGGACAGAATGAGCAGCAATGGCATGAAAAGAAAAGAAACCACTTGTCAGTGGCCTTCTTTCAAGAGAGGACATGAGGACGACACGACTGGCCTACCTAATACAGGCACTATTGCATAGCATGAGTCCAAAAACTCTTGCGTGGGGATGCCATTGTCGTCATCCAGCTTTAAATCACTAAATCTAGAAAAAAAAAGGGGAGGGAAGCAGATCCAGACAGGAACGATATTAAACACCTTGTCGACTTTATTTTGAGACAAAGGAGACACAAAAACAATGCAGAGAAGGAAACAAAAGCCGTCGAGAAACACTTGATCAGCGGCGTGCGTGCGAGCTGAGAGATGACAGTACAGCTTTTGTCGGACGACATCCAAACGCAGGCGGCTCACACAACTTTTGCTCCGTGTCATTTCTATTAGCGTTTTCCGTCGCATATTGCATACACGCTTTGTTTGTTCACTCACAGTCAGAAAAAGACGAAGATAGATTTATAGTAAGAATGAAATCACACTAATTTAAAACACTTGAAATGTAACGTGACGAAATCCCTTATTATTTATTTGTGCTGTTATCGTGTCAGTGAAAAAAATTGAACAAATCCCTCACATTGACATCGGATCGTACCTGTGACTCATTGTGCTGAAAAAAGTCTCCACTGGCTCTTCTGGCTCAGTGGAATCCTTGAAAATCTCGTCTTCACAGTCAGCTTGGCTTCCGTCAGGAAGTGCTTCCTGCTGAGGCTCCGCGCTGCCGCGCTCTGCGCTTCGGTCCCTTCTGCGAGTCTCCTTTTGCTCCTCGTCTTCAATGGCCGCTGCAGAGCCTTGAGCTTCGGAGGTATTCTGAAATGTGGGAGGAAGAGGATTGGCGTGCTCCCCCTGGATCGCGTTGTCGCCGTTGGCTGTGTGCGGGTCTGCGCGGCGTACGGGAAACATGTTAGGTTTGGGAATAAAGTAGCGATACACATAAATAACTCGGATTTACACAATCAGGATTTTGGAGCCGATGATCGAGTTTAAAAATGAATAAATAAATAACAAAAACATAAATTGGGGGTTGGGAACAAAAAAAAAAAATGCAGACCGGAGGTCATAATTGTTGTCATAATAAGTCAAAAGGAAATGAGTCCGCGTCTCCTCAAAAGGGCAAAACATCTGTGATCATCCCTATGTTTGTTGCATAAACAACAAACCAAACTTCTCATCTGTGAGGTCATCACTCTACATATTATGCCAACACAAAGTGAATCCTGGAAGAATTGGACTTACTTGACAGGGAAGGTTGACGTTCTGGTCCGACGGGTTCATCTGGTGCTTCTGTGCCAGAATCAAGGCTACGGGTATCATGTGACAACACCTCTGTTTCTGACAAATCTCTCCACCTGGGATTTATTTAGAGTAAACATTGTATTCTTTTCATACTGACATTACGTGACACGTAATCGTACTTACTTTTCTCCGAAGCGCTGATTCAAGTGATTGACAGGTTTAATCTGGAAAAGGTATCAAGGCGTCACACGTTTGCTCTGCTTTGATCGTATCAGACGGCAAAACAAACGCACCTTCTGTGGTTTGATGGCGGCGATGGGAGGCGATGCCGGCGGGCTCTGCTTGGACGCATCTGGCACAAAAGTACGATTGGCTATCTGCATGCACTCCTCCAGGGTCTTCAGGAAAGTGGTGCAGGTCGACTTCACCATCTCGCCCGTTTCTATGCCGGTCTGAAAAGAGAACACGAGACCATACATGATGTCAGGGGTGAGGGAGACTTGGGACTTGCTTGGCTAAAACATACGAAAGACTCAACTTGACTTTGACTTGAACTACAGTGGATACAAAAAGTCTACACACCCCTGTTCAAATGCCTTTTTTATTTTTTGTGACAAAAAATAGACTACGACAAATATTTTCAAAAAGGTTTCCCACCATTATGTTACCTATAACTTGTACAATTCAATTCAAAAAAGAAAACTTTGTGAAAAGGGAAGAACAAAATAAACAATTGACATAACGTGGTTGCAAAAGTGAGCACACCTTCTCATAATTGGGAATGTGTTCAGGTTTCCTGACATTTTGTGTAGTCACATCTTACACCCCAAGCAATGGTTTGCAGAGAACTTTCAAGGCCCAAGAGGGATTTGTTTACTCAAAGGTAACAGAAAGAGAAGGGTATGAAAGAATTAACAAGACATTAAAAATACCGTGAGACCACTGAAGATACTCATGACGTAAAAATTTTCTACATAAGGATTTTCTAAAAAGTTTTGGCTCTTCTTGATATGTTCTTGGCGATGAAGTAGGATGCCAAGACGGAAGCCATACATTAGATAAGGATCAGGAAGTGCCAAACTGGTTCAAACATTAACTAACTTTACCTCGGTTATGTGTTATATTGGGAAGACAATATGGAGACTGGTTGGGGGCTGATACGGCTAGTTTATACTTCAAAAATGTATCCCTTACTTCTGCTGCGTCACCAAGCTCGTGGTCATCATCCTTGATTTTGTTCACTTGTTGAAGGAGGAGGTCACAGTATAACCTGAGCTCTGACATCTTAGTCTTTAGTGCTTCCGTGTTCTCTTGGAGTTCTGGAAAGAGTTATGAAACACAATCATGCTTTGTTGCAGCATTTGCCCCGCAAGTTAACTACTCATTTTACGATGACACATTTACCCTTCTCTCTTTTTGTTCGGTTGTCTGTCAGGCAAGCTTTTGCTGTTCCCAGAGCAACCAGCCATTTTTGCCTCTCTGCTGCATTGATGGCTCTCAGGTAGAAGTACTGCTCTCCGGGTATGGTCAAATCAAGCCGTGTGGAGTCAGATGAATGAACTAACAACCAAGATACAGTAATTGTCAACATGCCAGCACAAGGAAATACGTTAAGGAAGTCATTCACTCACACTTATGTGATGTGAAAGATGATCAGATGCATGTGAGAAAATCATCGTGATTTCAACTACCTTTTGCCACATTTTGGTTGGGTTGGTGAGGTTGTGTGACATTTTTAAAAATGTAAACAATGTTTCTTGTCTCAAGAAAGGATTAGAGTGTGATGTACAAACCTTGAATTTCACAAACTGAGATTTTAATGCTCCCCTTGCAGCCTTTCCAAGCATCCTCTTGAGAGTCATAATAGGACAAAGTTCCTCCGTCAAGCACAAACCATCGAGGTTGCCACCCTGGAACGATGTTTAAAAATAAATACACATTAAGAGTGACTTCATTTTTTTCGTCGGCAAAGGAAATGCAACTACAGCACATCTTGTAGCACAAGTATTTTAAAGTTCGAGGAAAATGACACCTACTCTAATACGCGTTTAAATCTATACAAATGACTCACAATTGGTTTTATCGTAATTCTGACACGATAAATTCATGTCAATTTATACTAATCGCTGTTCGTAGAGCACAAGTAAGCGTCTGATGCTGTTAGCATGCGTTAGCTTGCCCGCTACCTCTTTATGATACTATAAACTCAACGCTGACGTTGTCATGCTAGCTAGCTTCCATCACGACTACAGCTACAACATCAGAGCGAGGATATCCTACCGCTTATGTAATTGGTCCACTTGTATAGCATTCCCTCCATCGTTGATGTGTTTTGTGTCATTCATTACTTGTTTGTCATGACAGGATTAAGCGCACAGCTGACTGACTGCAACCACTGCATCTGCCCCCAAGTGAGATTTGCGGAGTTCAGTAAACAAACACATACACTACATTGCGTCTACGTTGGTCAAAGTACGTAAACCTTTTCTAGAATACGTTTGTAAACGGCCACTCTTGCTTTATCGTCACAGGATTTGGGTATGGTGGATGAGGATTTAAATAAGTGACATGAACCAGAACCAATGAAACGATGAAGTTTAGATGCAGGGCGGGACCTTAGCAAATGATCCAATAAGAATTGGAGGAGGGAGATTTGTTGAACAGTGACTCTGTTCATGAAGTTTGGTGCCACGTAGTTAACCTAAAAACACTGTTATAGTGTAAAGTTTATGAATATGATTATAGGAACTGATTTGCAAACTTCGTGAGGACGCGTTGTAAGTTAATTGAATACAATGATCTTGTTTTCCATTTGCTCGTTATTGTCGTTTGTAATTATGCTAGCCCATGGAGGCAAGCTACCCGACCCCGAAGTCAACATTGAAGTTGTCCATAAACCTCTCATGTGTCACCGAAAGACAAAATATGGCGACATGGTCCTTGTCCATTACGAGGGATACTTGCACAGCAACGGCACCATGTTTCACTCAAGGTAATGTCTCAAATTGATGTCAAATGTCACATCAATTATTCTTGAACTAACACAGTGATGCTGTTTTAAGTTATGTACTGTACCACTATCAGTCTGATCCAACCATCATCCAACATGAGCTCTTAAAACAATGGAACTCTAATGTGCATTTGTGTGCATGTATTCCAAAATAACACTGATGGATACTTGCAGCCGCCTTGAAGGTGATAAAAATCCGGTGTGGTTCACCCTCGGGACCCGAGAGGTGATCCTGGGCTGGGACAAAGGTCTGCAGAACATGTGCATTGGAGAGCGCCGGAAACTGATTGTCCCTCCACCTCTGGCATATGGAAAAGAAGGGAAAGGTATGTTCAAAATAGTCTCCAGAAATGAGAGAAGTACACTGTCAAATATTGTTTGTTTGCAGGAAAGATCCCTCCAAGCAGCACTCTGCTTTTTGACATTGAGGTCATCGATATCCGCAATGGGCCGAGGTCACACGATACCTTCCAGGAGATGGATCTCAATGATGACTGGAAGCTTTCCAAGCAGGAGGTGGTGACTTATTCAACATTATTTTCTGCTGTACTTAGAGTGCACTCACACCAGGCAAGCCATACCATGCTCAAGCATGTTTCACTCACAGTGTGAGCGTTTTGTACTGTGTTCAAGCAAGGAACAAACAAGGGATGAGCAACTACTAATACTGGCCTTATCGCAAGATATCGAGCCTCCACCGTATTCTCTATTTGAAAAAGCCTGCACTTAAGGTAGCTCAGAGTATTGTTAGAATTTACCCAATAAAAATACATTTAGCCTTATATTTCTTTATTTTTCCCCAGAAACATTGCTCTGAAGGAAAAAAAAATCTCACATTTCCACTTTTTCTGTTATTCACGACTATGCAGTATGGCTTGTTTGGATAATAAAATAAAGCAAGCCACAAAGAAAGTCAAGTCGCAGTCATGCAAAGTGATTGTACATGTTTGAGTGCACACATGCGGCGTATTAAGTGTTGTTGTGGGCATCACAGGTGAAGGTGTACCTGGAGAAGGAGTTTGCAAAACACGGCTACTCGCCAAACGACACGCATAACGAAGCCATGGTGGAGGATATCTTCAAAAATGAGGACGAGGATAAAGACGGTTTCATCTCGACCAGAGAATTCATTTATCAACATGATGAACTGTGAAGGACACAATTCATCAACACCTACAGGCTGAATATGTACTTTTGCTTTTAACGTGTTTTCTGACCTCCGAACTTGGGTTGTTGACTTGATTTTGTGAATATCCATGTGCTCAGTGAACATGCACTGAAAATGTCACCACAGATGTATTTAAATGGGTAAGTTATTATTTTTCCCGTGAAATAAACAAAATATTTACCTCTGAAACAATTTGTGGGGTTATTTGGAATTTAAATTTGCAGTCAACCTTGGTGATGGCTAATCTCTGTCTGGTCACTAGAGGGCACACTTGTACCCGATGAGCTGCTGTCTTGTGTTTTATCCCGTTATTTCCCCAAACGTTTAAAAGGCCGATAAAATCACATCCGGATTGATTCCACAAAGTGTGAACTGTTATTAATTTGTAGTAAAAGTTTAAAGGCATTCACCAACGTAAATTACACTTGACAGTGGACTCCTAAAAACGAGCACAGTAAAACAACCTGGAAAATGAAGGTACCCGAATATAGGAAATGTTAAGAGTTCATTAATTGTGAAGTTGTGCTAAACAATTTCTGACAGCTGAGGAATGTTAAAATCCTCACTCGTGATCACCTACAATGTTTGCATAGAGTAGCTCCAGTCCGAATGAGGTAACAAGTACAGACAGCAAGACAAATCGAATTCACATAGTGGTGAAACATGTTCCCACAGAATAAAAAAAAAAAACCCTCGTGCTACCAGGCTTGATTCCGCCCTGTGGGCCACACCTTGAGAAACATTGCAGGGCAAAACTTGAGATTGAATCAGAGATAGCGGCCTCTGGATAAAATACATTACATGAAAAGAATATGGCTTGAACAAGACAGTTAGCCACTTCAAACCTTGGCTTCCGGCTCTCAATAACCAATTAAATACATTGAGCTGCCTGTATGAGATTGCACCTTGAAACCACACAAATTTTTCAAACAACCATTTGATGAATATCATCGTAATCACCAGCTGAATCTTGTACGCAACACGAAACAGCAAATGATGTCGATGTAGAGAGGAACATTTATACTGGACTGATGGAGAAGAACAAATGTAATGTAAATGTAATACGGCTTTTATTTTTCTCAACTCTTTTGTATCCAGACACCAACTAAAACATGCATCATTCCCAACTGTATCTCTCTCTATATATTACTGTGACAAAACAACATGATTCAGAGTAAAAAGACAAAAATAAACATCTTTAGAAAACAAATCTGTACACACGTTGCAAAAAAGTGCTTCATGAATTGACCAATTGTCTCATCTTTTTAAAATATTGATCACCGCAAGATCTTCTCTTGACCCAACATGAAAGGATGCCTTTTTTTTTTCACTAAAAGATGGATGACTTTCCCACAAATGATCCAGGAATTGCACGCGTGGGAAAGTTGATTTGTTAAGTCACACAGACTGCACACGGCGCACTCGTCAAATAAAATTGAGCAGCTTGTAAACATCTCGGATCCTTTGCGAAATCAAACACGACGGTCTTGACACTACGTAACAGACAGAAACAAGACAATGCCAACAACTAAACTGTCATGCATGTAAGGAAGCTCCTCAAGAGCATCATGATCAGAAATGACTCTCCTCAACGTGGCTTGGATTTCCTGGTAAAACAGAATAAATATGCGTCCGTGGTGGTGGCAGCTAGAACAAGACATCTTCATGCTCTATCATGAGTTGCACCACAAGTTTCTGGTGCCTCATGTCGTTCAGCGTGGTCAGGGCGTTCTGCTCGGGGGGCTGCATCAGCGTCGGGCCGAAGACAATGCCCAAGTTCTCCGAATTCATTAAGTTGTCCTTCTCGAATGTTGTTACCCTAGAATGTGATGAAAGGAAAGCTTTGACAAGGATCTAGTGCAGTATTTCTCAAAGCGTGGTATCACGTGTGGCACGCGCAGAAAAAAAAAATCTCTGCATAGCTCTTACTACAACCCTATTTAACCCTTAAATACAAGGCATTTGTATTCAAGCTTTTTTCAACAGTAACGGTACTGTATTTAGGTATAATTTTGAAATTATGTGCGATACATTTGAACTGAATCATTATTTCAGTATAGTTGTTTTATTTTCCTATACTTAAGCTCAGTATAAAGTGTGGGTTTTTTTTTTGTTGTTTTTTTTTTAGGAAGAAAACCGTTATTGATGAACACTTAGGCCTACTATGCTAGTGTATATGAATGTTGGTCATAATAGTGTCAGTTGGTGAGTATTTTTGGTGGTGGTACTTGGTGTAAAAATTGGAGAAGCACTGAAATAGTAAGCACGTTTAACTTACATTGCATGACACAAATAGACTTCTATTAATTTTGGGATGACAATGACGCTAAATGGCAAAAAGAAAGCAAGCTACAGTTGAATCTACAAAGTCAAACTACCTGAAATCCTACAGCAGGGGTGTCAAACTCATTTTTGTCGCGGGCCAGATTTTAGTTACAGTTTCCCTTGGAGGCCCGTTATGACTGAAACCATATAAAGAAGTCAAGAATAACGGTTTATTCACCTATTGTTTAAGTTACTGTAATGAGGGGTTTGGTAACAAGAAAATGCTTACAGTATAACTCTTATTTATTCCAAATGATCATTTGAAATTTTGCTTGAGATTTTCGCAACCATCATGAAAATTGACATCTTTGATTTGCTTTCGCGGGCCACATAAAATGATGTGGCGGGCCAGATCTGGCCCCCGGGCCTTGGGTTTGACATATGTGTCCTACAGTCTGGATGAAAAAAAAAAAAAATCCAAAAAAAAAAAAAAAAAGGTTCAAGGTTCAAGGTTCAACAAAAGTTCAAGACATCATGCTCAACAACATTCAGGACGTCAGCAAAATGCATGAAACTTCATCTCATTGAACATCTTAAAGTATTGCTTCTCAATTGTTGGGACACAGGGACACACATTTTCTTTTTGTCACAAAATTGCAACCAACTTTAACAGACGATAAAAACAATTAAGAATGCATAATGTTGAAAAATAACCTTTAAAAGCGGATGCATATTATTTTTTTAACTACACCGATGATGTATTCACAATAAAGTATATTTGTTCATCTATCTATGCCAGCAATATACAGTGACATGCGGAACAATTAGAATGCCCTTGTTTGAGCGTGTTTTTTTTTCTCCCCCTCTCCCTCCCTTGTGTTTTTTTTCTGACTTCCGGGTTGAGTGAACGCTGGCGCGTTTTGGCTGCCGCTGCTCAACCCGTATTGTTTTGTGTTTTTTTGTTATTGTAAAGTGTCCTTGGGTGTCTTGAAAGGCGCTTATAAATAAAATGTATTATTATTATTATTATTATTATTATTATATTACGTTACTACCACAAATCATTAGTTCAGTATAAATACTTTTTGTTGACATTTTGGTCTGGTGATGAGTTATAGGCTTTTTCTAATGTAAAACAATGCACCTTGTTTCCCAAAAAGTTGGAAAACTGCTGTAGATGACAACATGAACTCCATCAATACCTAAAACACATCAGCAAGTGATGATAATACCGACAGCTGTTTTGAAAGATTGTTAATATATACCTTTGAAAAAAAAACAAAAAAAAAAAACCTTTCATTATTTTCTATGGTGCCATTTGTGTGTTTGACTTTGGAGGTTGCACTGCGGTACAATTATTTCATTTTAGTTTTAGTTTTTCTGCATTGTGTTGAGAGACAATGTCTTTAGTGTCCCACCTCTTGAGGTGAGCCATCAGGTAGCGTAAGGTCTCATAGTGAGCGGGGGGAAGCTGCAGCAAACCCTCGTGGACGGCCTCCAGTCTGTATTCAGCATTTGGAATTTCTGCAGAAATATAATCGATATGATTCTCTTGTTTAAAAGAATCGAAGCAACGTCAAGAAGCAGTGGCGGGAGAAGCGGGGTATCCTTACTTGCGGCCTGAATGAATTTGGGGTACAGGTCAAAGGTAATGACGGGGATGGGGAGGTCCCTCAAGTAGAGCTTCAGCGCACCAGCAATGATATTGATGTCTGCATAGGCACTGGCACTGATGTCAGCCTTTTCACCATCTGCTGGCAAGAATGCAAACAATGTTTTGGAGGCCATTGAAACCCGTACAATAATCAGCATTCCGTGTCAAATTTTATGATCAGATTTCAAACCATTAAGCTTTTAGCTTCGCCAGCTGTCAAATAATATATTAGTGTTTGTCAACTTTCTGGAGGCAAAAAATATCATGACTAAAAGAATGATCTCATCTTATTTTCCTCACAAATGTGAAATGCAGGCCTATTGAATTGCACAAAAAGCTGAGCCGTAACTTATTATATTGTATGAGTGGCAACAGGTGGACAAACTGGTTTGTTGTACTTTCTGTGTGAAATGATTTGTTTGAATAACTTTGATGATTGGAGTGTGCAGCTTAATGAACCCTTTCAGGGACAGCGGTTACTGCAGTGGAAGTTTTATCATGTTATCAAGTTACAGGGTGCATGAAAAGGTTAAAACCAAAAGTCATTTTAATATGAAATTAGGAACGATCACAATCATTTGTGAGTAGAAATTAAGTCGGTACTGGCCCCTTAATCACCACCTCAGAAGTGTTTAATGAATTTGTATGCATTTCATTTTTTGAACTGAACTCCTACATATACGTAGATATGTGTATAAACACAATAACACAGTACAGTCATTGTAGGTAAAATGTTGTACTTCATTTGATTTCCCCTTATTTGTCTTTTTTTCCCACTACCTATGTTTATCTTCTTTGTCATATTTCCAAGCAAACTACCAAAACCTGATAGCTTTTTGCTGCGAAAGTAAGTTTTTCAACTTGCTTAAAATGCAATGTAAAAATTTGAGACATTGAAAGGATTTCAAGAATTTCATTCATGGGAACATTGTACACGTTATTCAGTCAGCTTTCAACTTCCTTGTTCAAGACGGTGTGAAAACAAACCTCGGTCAAAAGCGAGTCTCACATCCTCGATGTGCTCCGAGAAGCCCGACACTCTGTAAAGACCTTCAGATTTCAGACCTGCAACGACCATTGGGAGGGTGTAACACATCTATACATGCGGCACACGTGTATAATACGCTCTCCACTATCTTACCTCGGAGTTCGATCTCTCGAATGCAGAGATCCACCACCATGGGCCTCGGGGTGTTGTGGGCCTTGACCAGCGTGGTGAGGTCACAGCTGAACACTTTCTTTATCCGCCGCAGGTCCGGTTGGCAGTCTCTGGGAACCAGTTTAGAGCACTGTTTGTGTACATTCAGCCCGCAATCTAGAGGAAGGAGATAAAGAAAGAGCCATCAGCCTTGTACAGATGATAACACAAACACAGCGGCGGCATGAAGACCAAGTGAAAGTGACGTGCACTGTCACACCGCATGGCCGCAACTCCTGCTCTCTCTCGCTTCGCCGTGCGATATAAACAAACACGACAGCGGGAGGTCAGTGTCGCTACAAGTAGAGTGTCTCTGAGCTGTCTTGAGCACAGGTTTGAAGGGTAAAAAAGATGCCTCGTCCCTTCGCAGGGATGCATCAGAGGATAAGTGGACGGGTTTCCAAAAGCACATGAGGTCTGATGATACAGGGTTGTGCCCCAGGCTTATCAGCATGGAAAATGTGTCAACAACAAACACTGTGTTTTGGGGGAAAGCCGCTAGGTCTTGACTTCTGTCTGAGCTGCCAATAGGAAACCTTGTGATCTGTTATTTTTAGTTCCGTTTGACCTGTCAACAACCTTTTGGGTTTACATAAGTCACATCGCATCAAAATGAACATTTACGGATTTCAGTCTGTGTAATTCTATTTTATCAGACCAGATCAGTACAGTAACATACTTGAGTGAGCGAAGTGGTTGCCAGTCAATCGCAGGGCACTAATCGAAAAACAATCATTCACACTCAGATTCACGGCTGTGGACATTTTAAAGTCTTCAAATGAAGGTGCAGTTTGCAATTTAAAAAGAAAAATCAATTCCTCATTTTTTGTTAAAACTGTCAGGGTGAGCTGACAGAAGCAGATTGGAAAAATAATCTGTGGGGGAAAAAAAAAAACGTACCTCTAATTTGATTTTTAAGAAACCATCGCCCCTGAAGAAAAACAACAAATCACAGGCAGTATGCGTGACTGACGAGAAGAAAATTATTTTTGTACACTTGTGAACGCAGCAGCATCACAAATTATTATACTTTTACTTGTTACATTGGCCTTGAGGAGCTTTGCTGAAACCTTTGTGCAATATCGAACTCCGGTTTGCAACAAAAGTTAAAAAGAAAGAAATGTACGCTGGGATAAAAACAACAAGTCTTTCTGAAGTGAGGAAGCCACAGGCAGCTGAGAGGATTCTGAACAGATGCAGAATTCGCAACATTTTTTTTTACATGACAGACAAATTTACCACTTTGTTTTGAATTTTACCTAATTATAAATCTCAAGAAAATAAAACTTCAAAACGACAACATTGAGTGTTTTAGTGACACAACATTATGAATAAGTCATGCTACAAGCATAGCAGCCGTGGCTACTGGTTTGCTTACAGTGCCATCTCATGCAGGTCAGTAAGGGGCGAGCCTTTGCAACTCAAATTGTAAATGAAGTGTCCAAGTGTCCACTTCACACTTGCCAATTTTACATCATCGGCAAGTGGAGAGCTTCTTGCAGCTCCTTGTAAACATGTTTTGAGCTCGTCAATCTACTGCATGGACTCCAGGGAGTCAGCTCCGTCATGTAGACCGTGCGCCTCTCCTGCACTGATTTAAAGGGAATGAGTAGCTTCCATTGGTCGGGAAACTTGTCGGCTGTGTTCACTCCCACAACGGCGCAAATGCCCATTTCTACCTGCGTGTGTCTACGGAAATACCAAACAAAAGAAAAATCTATCGATGAGCTAGCACGTTTCTTTGCTCTAGACTTGCACTGGGCATAAAACTTTTTCTCGACTTGTGAAAATAGGTCCCTTACAATTTTCAGATACCCAATGCACATTGAGTGAAGTTGAAAAGGAACGATTATGTAACACAATGGCAAAATGGCATGCTCCCATCAGAGGTTTTTGGGACCGTGTTCAAGGCATCAAATTCAAAGTGAGTCAATATTTAAAAAAAAAAAAAAACACTCAGGTTTATCTGTCTTGAAATATCTTGTCTTGGTTGTGTTTTCAATTCATTATAGGCTGAAAAGAATGTGCAATTCATTGTATTCTGTTTTTATTTATCTTTTACATAATCTCCCAACTTCATTGGCGTTGGGGTTTATTTTTGTCTTGTGAAACCCAAGAAGAGCAAGACATTCTTTGTTTAGTGAGTGAGTGCTCCACTATGGATTTACCTGAGCAGCGGACACCTTGGGCAATCAGGCCCCACATGAAGTTGGCACAGTACTCGCACCAGTGTGGCCCTCGAAAGGTGTGTACCTGTGGGTGGAGACCCCATGATTATAGGCATGTAAACACACATGAAGGCATTGCATCTCCATGCCCAAGCTGGAGTTCAAGAACTCTTTTGATGGGCTGCACAGAGCTTACTTTGAGAGGGGACCCCTCGTGGTTGAAAGGAGAGCATGTGTACATAAGAGGAAGATTAAAGGATTTACGATTATGTGTCTGGCATCTGCTGCAAGGTAATCAGATACATGGACGTAAATCTGCAAGCCCAAGTAACATATGCGCATCCCAAAACATTGCAAGGATGACACCTGTGCACCTTCAATATGTGGGAAGAATATAGCGGACACATGGCAGGTACGCCGAGATTTGGTTTTGTTCTTTTTTCCAAGCCAAAAGCTGGAGGCCATTAGGACTATGAAACTTAATATACGTTCTCAAAAGTGAACTTAAAACTCGTCTGTCTTTTCACAAGGGTGAGTGCTAGCAACTATAGTACAGGACGTAAAATTGACAATTATTTTATTTGGAGTCAATAGACTAAAACAAAGAGCTTGAAATCAATGATGTTCAATGCGCTCCGCTGTTAATGGGTTGCGCTCGGCTCTGTCCATTAGTTACACATATTGGGCAGGAAGGCAGCTGTGTGCGCTCCCATTAAAACAACACATGGCACAAACAACACTTCAGAGGGTCATGAAAAATGTTGCAATATCTGCATTTACAGCGAAAATGGACATTGTTCAGAAAAAAACAAAACAAAACACAAATCGGCTCACCTTGAAGTTGTGGATCTTCTCATAGGAGCACTGCTTCTCCGGGGTGTCTTTCAAGGAGCTGTGCCGCACCAGAGAGGACGAGATCTGTGGACAGGAGGCCAACAGTTTGAGAGGCTTCCACAAAAGTGTCCCTTTGCTCCCCAGTTTGACTCCCAGCGCAAAAGCCAACAGTTCCTGTCGCTTCCGCTCTTGTCTTTTCGCCTTGTGGTTGATCAGCTCCCCTGCTAAACCTCCATGGTTATTTTCGGCCTCTATCTCAGACTGTTCCCACAGCGCCTCCATCTCCTCCAGAGGAAGATGCGGAAGGGAGCTGGCGTCGGCCCGGTGAACAAGTCCAATCCGCTCACTCCCCTCTCAGTTTGGAGGGCGACTGATGACTGATGGCGGGGGGACGGCTCCAATTCTGGCCTTAGAGGGTGTCAGCAGGGAGGGAGACGAGCAGGGGCAACAAGACGGGTGGGTGGTGGGTGGCCTGAGGGCTGGAGTGTGCCTCGCACAATGGCCCTCTTTCACACGCCCAGAAAGGAGCGAGAGAGAGAGAACAGGCTCTATGGTGGGGAGGGGCTGTGGAGGGGGTGTTGCTGTCAGGACTGTTTCACACAGCTCAACAGCTCTGTAAAGCAGGATCAATAGTGCAGACACCCTCTTTATATCACAGAGCACTCACACATTAGCTCACTGCCTTCCGGACACACTCCACTCCACTTAGCTGGAGATTCAAATGCTAGCAGCACGCGGAGAGCCAAGCAAGGCCTCCTAAATGTGTCACTTACTGCCTCTAAAACAGACCCCAAGATTATTGGACCGGACAAATGAAGAGTTTCGGTCCTCATCAGCGGAAGAGGTCATGACCTCCATCTTTTGTCAGCTAGCTGGTGGAATTCCCCAAGCCTGATACCCAAATGCGACCTTCCAGAAACCGCAGCAAACAACTTCCTCAACTCACAAACAAAACTCAGAGAGGAGCGGCAGAGCCAGACTCATAACTACGGGTGGTGGGCAGATTATTGCCATAATCCTGACATAGGGAATAATCCTGGAGTGCTCAAATCCACGTAAGAGAGCAAAGGAAGCTCATTTGCCGCTCTGCAGCCATACTGTGGTTTACCAGTGGGGGGTTGTTGCTATGGTCAAACTGAATTTGTGCACGGCAGCAAGGACTTACCGGGGCAAGAAGCCTGTCAACGGCCCTTCTTGTCATTCCAGGAGAGCATATGATATTTTAATTTTTATTATTATTGTGTGGCCCGATCTATACAGGAGAACAAAACTAATTTACACTCCACAAAGTAATAATAAAAACATGCGAAAAGCTAAACTGTGCTCCAAAAACACACCAATTAGCAGAGTAGAAACTCTAAAGTCAAACATAATTGACTGCAAATAGCATGAGTTGGCTATCAAGGTTCTAATTTCAAATTTAATGTTCACTCAGGGAATACATCATGAATTTGTTTCGGGCTTAAACTGCTGCCATTAAAAAAAAAAACTAGTAAAAGTAAATGTCACACAAGTGACGATAAACAGAAGTTCAGAAAATAATATGAAAGAAAATTACAACCGCTCACCAGCTGAAGACAGCTGACACAGAAGAGAAAGGAACAGGACGAACTGCTTATTGGAAAGCTTTTCTGGTCATTTCCGAGCATTCCTTGGCCATTATGCTTTTCACGCCATGATACTTATATAAACATCTGGTTCATAACATATTTGAGTATGCAAATATATTCCGTGAATTGCTCATATATTGTACATGTTGGCCATTTTCAAGTGTCATTACATGTTCTGGTGACAGGTTTCATATTTGCATTCCTGGGACCATTCTGTGGCGGCATCACTAACAAAACAGACAGACAAAAGCAAAACACTTGGGGTAGTTAATCCTTTGGATGCACATTGAAGTGAAGTCTCGCAGGATTTGTTGACGTATCACATGACACCGTGCCTGATGATGGTTTGAACTCTTTGACTTTTGAGAAATATTTTTCGAAGGGGTTCTGGTTGAGTTGCAAATTGACTTTGGAGTTTCCACTGCGTTTTTTTTTTTTTTTGTTCCATTTGTCCGGATTCCTTGAGTAAAGTTAAAGCACGACTGCAAAGGCCGACGTGACAGGTGAGGATATTTGCCATTGTGGGTGACATTCTTTTGAGAAGACCTACACATACCAGAGGATACAATTTAGCATCCAAGTCAGAAGGGACAGATGAGAAATATACCACTCGGAGATATTTTAGCCTCAAGAGGGGAGGGGGGGAGGGATGCAGACGAGGGCTGAGCTTTTCTGCAGGCAGATGGCCTCTTGTCTGGCCAAAGAAAAAGCAGGGAAGAAAAGGACAAAAGGTGGTCACACACAACAAGCTCGGCTTTCTTTTGGAGTAGCTTGACTCCTTTATTACTCGTCCTGGAGGAGGCACAGCTAAGTGGACTCCTGTGAGTTAGAGCTTGCCATCGTGGCGTAACAACAAAGTGGTCACTGATAGAGCCAGACAACGGGATGCACCCCCCACCCCCGACCCCTTACACATCCGAGACAAAAACAGCACCAACAAATCACAAATAGACACTGTGAAGAAACTCAAAGCGAGACAAAGTTGTCACACTCTTGGAAAAATGAAAGAAACTCCTGTTCACCTATAGGAGGACGGACATTAAACTCCAATTTTGGCGGCGTTAGTGGCTCGAACTAAGAGGTTGACTCGCTAAAAACGTCCTCACAAGTTTGGAGAAATCGAGTTTATTTTTGAGATTTTCGCGTGATAACATTCGGGCTATTTACCGACAGAGCGCGTCATTATCTGAACAAACAACAGAGCCACGACTGTGAAAACCATTACAGGGCAAGTAACCAGACCAGCCTGACCGGCACCTCGCTGCTATTCAGCCAGTCAGAGTGGTGAGGATCAGGAGGAATGTGGTAGGGGTTTAACCACATTCAGCATGCAAAAGGAATCTAACTGAGGAGATAAACCTACAGGCCGAGTTCCCCTTTCGGCCTCTGGGAAGCGTTTTGGTTGCCCGAAGAGCCGCAGCAATGTGGAGGTGCATCAAAAGGGTGAATACGTGCACATATTGGCCATACAGTGAAGCCACTGTGCGACTGAAGCCTCGGGGCGTGGCTGTGAGAACGGTAAACATGAAGGTCAAAAAGACTTTTCCACACTCAAGCCATCAGAGGGGAGCTGTGCTTTTTGGAGAAATCCAATCAGGCAAAAAAACAAAAACAAAGAAAAAAAAACATTTGGTGCAAACATGAGACTCACAGTTTAGATCCCTGTGTGCAGTATGAAAAAAAAGATCCAAAGGAGCTGCCGACATGCTCGAAATGTACACAGGAGCACTTTCAGGACATTAAACATTGATTGCTGTGACTCAAATGGCCATTGACGATTGTTGGCTGGTGTCCTTAAAAGAAACACACCAAGGCATTGTACATCAATTGATGACATGTTGATCGATGGCCATTTGCTGGATTAATGTCTTGCGTGTCGGGTTACAGTGAGCAAAGCGATGACTGACGCTGACACCACAGCTGATGCTCATGCTCACAGAGTTGTCACTTGTCTGTCAATGACAAAATCCCACAAAGGGATTAAGGCTCACCACGCAGCGATGATTGACTCATTAAATGTCATTCATTTCTTTGAAGAAATAATGTGCTGTGAATCAAAGATACACCAACCGCCAATATAGAGCACATACATTATGATTGCCCTCTAGTGGAAGCTCTTCCAAAGAGAAGGATAGCAACCTTCCTTGCTTCTCTCAGTGGAAAGACATTCACAGACTATGACGGAACTACTCTGCAGTGGCGGTGAAAACAATGTGCTTTTTTGTCTCGGCGTGGATCAGTATGTCTGATATGCATGTCAGGGAGAGCAAAGGCCTCCCGTCCTTGCGGTCATCATTACCTTTCAGAGGAGGCAATGAAGCATGGCAACAGTGAACACACCCGCAGGCAGCTTAGCTGATAATGTGCACTCAACTCCCAGGACAACGCGTCCTCTAAAACGGCAGATATTCAGTAGGGCGAAAGCCGATCAAAATCACACTATCACTCTGGGTCTCCATCCAGCCATTCATTTTCCGATCCGCTTATCATCACAAGGGTCACGGGGCGTGCGGAAGCATCCCCGCTGTCATTGGGCAGTAGGCGGGGGATACCCTGAACTGGTTGCCAGCCAATCGTAGGGCACACACAGACAAAGAAACCATCCGCGCTCACACTCACACCTAGGGACAATTTAGAGAGTTCAATCAGCCTGCCATGCATGTTTTCAGAATGTAAAAGGAAACCGGAGTACCCGGAGAAAACCCACGCAGGCACGGGGAGAATAATGCAAACTCCACACAGGAAGGCCGGATCCAGAATCGAAGCTTGGACTTCTGCATTGTGAGGCTGACACGCCAACCAGTCAACCACCGGGCTGCCCACACATACACAGATAGCACTGCATTCACGAAAAGAACAAAATCTGGGACTAAGTAATGCAATCAGTGAGGTCTGGGATTCGGGAGTTAACGTCCCTTTGATGATAGTATGTGGTGAGTTCAATTACTTTCCTAACATATAATCACCCAGAAAATTGTCTCCAACACCACAGACATACCATTCAAAATAAATATGAGTCGACAAGATGGATGCAAAAAGTTTCAAAAGTGGGCCAGGCAGGGTGATTTGGCTATCTTGAGAGAAAATCAAAGTGAAGTGGATTACCTGCATATGTGCATACACTCCCTAATTAGATGTATGGCAAAAATGCGGATTTTAATAGGGACAAAACACCTGCGTATGTGCAGAATATGTGCTCTTGATATATTTCATTTTTGATAAAACATTTCTCAATGCATGTATAACAAATCCACTATCCTTACCCAACAGCAAAGGGTTTCAAGCAAACAACAAAATAACCAAATAATGTAATATTTTTTTTTCAGTGCAAAGGGCTCTCTTGCATAAAAAAATGACCATGCAAGGCTGGCAAAAAACTGCTGAAGAAACCAACATTAAGTGCAAAAACTCATTTTGTATATTTTTTTTCCACAAAAATTAACTCAATCCAACTGTTAATATTATTGAGGCATTGTGTTTATCCTGCATATCATTTCAAATCTGTAAAAAGTTAGGCCTAGTCACATTGTAGTATAGGGGAGTATAAGATGTATAATAATGTAAAGCCATTATTTTTATTTTGTTGTATTTTTTTCTTATTTTATTTGATGTTGTTTTTAACATTGTATTCGTGATTTTAACTGCTTGTTGTAAGGTGTCCTTGAGTTCCTAGAAAGGCGCCCACAAATAAAATGTATTATTATTATTATTGTATTGTATTGTGTAAGACCCAGCATCAGCACATGTAAGAAATGTCTACCATCTAGTGGTGATTGGTGATATGACAACTTGAAACTCCACTTGACCCCTGCACATTTGCTGTTTGGCAACTGCGGATTTGCTGTTTTAATTTTTTTTTCTTCATATTTTGGATTTTTCATATTTTTTCTCAGGATCCCCCTGCCCTCCACCGTCCCCCCATTTTTCATTGAAAACATATTAAATGTTCACCAGCAGCTTTTTGGAGGGACCTGGGTAGGAAATGAATCAAGGGACCACTGAGATTGTGGATTTTTGTTTGGTGGTGTGCGGTGAGATTTTTTTTTTTGTTCTAATATAAAATGGGTGAATGAAAAAGATAAATACCGCTCTCGCATAAGCTCCTACAATCTTCAGGTACTTTCTTGTAACACTTACATTCAGCAAATACCATTTCACTTCATTTGGGTTGAACTCTAGGACATGTCCATACTGTAAACTGACCTGTTCATCCCTGACAAAGGTGACCCTGCGGGATTCTGTGCATCTGCGGCTCAGCCTGTGCACCATCTTGCCCTTTAGCAGCGAGGTGTAGCCAAGGTGCTCATAGATGGGGTTTGCAGTCATTTTGGCAATATACTCCGCCGCCTTGGTCTCGATGTACAGAGTGATGAGGGCGTCCGTGACGAGGTCGTGCACGGACTCAAACCTCTTCTCGGCGACAAAGTGCTTCCCATCGTAGAACAGCCTGTAGTTGAGCGTCTGCGGCCCGAATCTACATGGAAACGCATGATTTGAACAGTTTGTGTCCAACAGCGACAAGCAAGGCTGGCTGAATGAGTTTATTGACTAAATAAACACGTGGTGGAATTCCTCCCAGACGCATCGTGACATTGCTGGTACCTTAAGGCCAACGTGTGTGTTCCAGGCTGTCTTTGGCTTTCCCTGATCAAGTAGGAACCATCAGCTGCCCTGAGAAGTTCATCTGCATATTCTCGAGAGATCATGCCATGAAATCTGGGACAAATGATTACATATTGGATTAAAGGGGGAAAAAAAAAAGTGACTTTCCCTCGCCCCCCCCCCCCCAAAAAGAAGTTTTTAGAATTACAGTAAAATAGTTGACACTCACTCTCTGCCATAATATTTGGGCCTGGTCTCCATCTGTGAAACAGAAAGGACATTGTTGCTTGAGCAAGTTCAAGTTTAAGGGCCGAAACATCTGGAGATTGCTGGAACATATTTAAGGAAGTGCGAGAAAACAGCCATTGATATTGTACTGTCGATGTCAGGTTTTATAGACTTGAAATGTCTCTTGCACCCATTGAGTGCACATATCGCATGTTCAGTGGACCAACTTTAATGGCTGCCAGAATAGGTAACTGCTATCTTCTTCAAGGGTAACCAACCAATAAATACGCAGCCATGACAGTTTACCGCTTTAACATTGTAACTGTTGGACATAAAAAGGTCCACCAAGTCCAAAATTTAAGTGAGGGCTACAAACAAGCAATGCAGGAGTAGACAGTTTTAATGAGTTTTGGGCCAACTAAAAATATGAGTAAACAAATGCTGCTTTGAGCCTACCTTTCATTTCAGGGGCTACACTCACCTCTTTGGGACATACGATCCTTTTCGGTCTTGGGGCCTCCTGCTGTAATTGGTACACTGTTAGAAAGACATATGTGTATTTTAATTAAAGCCTGTGAGTGTGCAGTTCAGTGCAAGTTGTAATTACTTAAAAATAGTAGATCGGGGCCCCCAAAAAAGTCATCTATGTACATTTAAAGAGGAGGCATACTAAATTATAAGCTGTTAGACAGCAGCAAGTGTGGCCCAGACGTTATAAAAGAGTGTAAACTAGAAAAGAGAAAAATAACGAGGTCAAAGTACACTTAAGGGTCGATGATGGTAAAGTGGTCCACTCGCCTGACTTGTGTGCAGGCAAAGTGGGATCGGTTCCCACTAAGTGACGGTGTGGATGTGGGTGTGAATGGTTGTTTGTCTCTATATGTGCCCTGTGACTGACTGGCGACCAGTTCAGGGTGTAGTCTGCCTTCCGCCCAAAGTCAGCTGCGTTAGACTCCCTCTTCAGGCTAAGCGGTGTTGAAAATGGATGGATGGATGGATGGATGGATGGATGGAAGTACACCTAAATCCTCCTTTAAGTACCGTATTTTCCACACTAAAATGCGCACTGGATTATGAGGCGCACCTTTAACGAATGGCCTATTTTGTCATTTTTTTCATACATTGGGCGCACCGCATTATAAGATGCAATCTAGAGTGCATCCACTAGATGGAGCGACGCTGAAGGAAAAGCCAACAGAACGATCAGATGTCAGTAAAACATATTTAATAAAGCAGTGACACAGTTCACTTAAACAACAGCAAGTTATAACATTGACTCATTAATGTTGAACTCTCTTGCCGCTGCTCTATTTCTGTGTTCAACTGCGTAACCGATCACCTTAAGTTTGAACTCTGCATTTGTAGCATGTGTCGATCAAGGAGCCATTTTGTGGTCGAATTGTTACCGGAATGACCATACACAGGGTGCATCGGATTTTAAGGTGTGCTGTGAGCTTTTCAGAAAATGGAAGGCCTTTTAGTGCAGAAAACCGGCGGTTGTACTTCTTCGCAGGTATTTATTTGACGATGAAATTAGGTTGAGCTCAATATGATATTTGACAATAGCGCTGCACGAAATTGTAAAAGAACGCCCGATATCCGTGATGGGTGTTGACATGTACCTAAAGAAATGACATTTTTATCGTCTAATTAAACAAGTTTTTATTGCGGCAAAATACGCAAATACATATCAATTTGCATCTATCAATACAGCCTTGTAGTTCCTCAACCTTGATCTACACCACCTTTTTAACATACTTTACACCTTTAACAAAACCGACAAAGACTTTGTTCAGCAACCGCAAGCAAAGCTGTGGCAAACAAGTCCCTCTGTGAGGCTGAGCCCGCCCGTTTTGTTACAGCAGATTCAGCTGGAAGGAAAACAAGCTTCCTCACAGTGTGTATTTTCATGTTTTTTTTTTTTGCTTTTTCATGTCAAACTGGATTCAGATCTGGATATCATTCCATCCCTTTGACACAGTAAATGCTGATGGGACCACAGCGGGATAAAACATACTCATTAGAAAACTATGCAGTCATTTAATATATGGAAAACAAATGCAAAAAGAAATTGCCACGATGTGTCACAGTTTCCATTTGCACTCATGTTGCTCCCCCAATTGAAATGATTGGAGTCACATCAAATATGGGAAGAGTGGATCCATTTCCTGCCACAAGGCGAAAACACTGGATGCTGAAGTGGGCGTTCTGAGGATGTTCAGAGCCTCTTCACAGAGAGAAAATCGTATTTTCTCCAGCGAGGGTAACCTGTTTTACTCACGCTAAGCTTTGGCATGTGCTGCGTGGGTGATGTGCCGTACTTGCGTTTATGTTGCTCGGCGTTAAGAACGCCTCATTTGAAATGCATGTTTTTCATTCATTTCTTTCTGAAAATGAGAAGATTTGGCTACGTTCCACATGGCTGTGTTTTAGTAAACATGTATTACCCTCACTACTAAAAATGGATGAGATTTAGTTACACCCATATTGGAAGAGCATGTGGATGGTTTACAAATGACAAATACACTTTCCGCACGAAGGGCAAATTCATTATTAATCGTTATACTCACAGTAGGACTTCCATATTGGTGGTTGGTAATCCTCAGGGTCTGTAAAAAAAAAAAAAAAACACAAAATGCGAAGCAGGTCACTGTGCCGCTCTCAACGGTGTGAATATAATTCTCATTAGCATTTCTGCATCAAGGATAATCAATACACGTCTGCTGGCTTTGTTGAACACCATTTCAATGGCACCGGCCCGCAGGGTACAGAACTTATGATGCTCATATGAGGGCATTTAATGATATCGGAACAAAGTCCTGCGAACATCTGATATGAATGATCAGTTATTTTGTTTTATACCAAGTACCACCTTAAGAGTTACTTAGCTATCCTATATATCGCCATCTTTCCTGACCAACATTAAAATACAGTAACGTAGTTAGCCAAAGTGTTCATCAAAAAACAAAGGAAGTTTCATTCCTGAAAAGCATATTTAATATTGTATTGTAAGCCACTGTAGCATTCTAAACGGTTTGAACTTTCACACTGCACTCAAATATCGTAAAATGAAAAAAAACTGTATTTAATGATTTAATTCCTAGAGGTTAAATAAAATTATACCTAAATAAAATAAACAACAACTTGACAAAACTTAAACACAAATTATTTTTTAAAGACTAAATACAAATATATTGAACTAAAAAGTTAAATTCTAATTATTCTTCGGCAGTGATTCTTTCACGCAACAGGAATGATACAAGTGCCACAATATGCCTCCGCCAGTAAAAACAAAACAAAACAAAAAAAAAACCCACCAACCTACTTCATTGCAGCAGCTACGGGAAAAGCAATAACTGCACTTAATTGTCAGCAACTTATTGCATGATGCAACGCTTTAACTTTGAACACACCCTTGTTGACAAAACCACACGGAGCATTTGAGAGTAATATCATTGAGCCGCTGGAGGATTGGCTACATGCATAAAGATAATGACTCATATCAATCCAGAGGGCGTGCATTCTTTTGGCCTCCACACCCTTCGGGCCTGAGGCGGTGAAATGAAACACACCTGAGCGCTCGAGGGGATTAATATAATGTCAACCAGTAAGCACTTGTCGGATGTGGCTACTGTGGAACAGGCTGTAAAATATCAATGTCGAACTGCGTCACCAACTCCCTCTGTGTC
This sequence comes from Hippocampus kuda, assembly GCA_901007745.1. NCBI lineage: Eukaryota > Metazoa > Chordata > Actinopteri > Syngnathiformes > Syngnathidae > Hippocampus > Hippocampus kuda. The sequence goes on along the minus strand of CAAKHF010022235.1, from coordinate 18,208 downwards.
TTATTTAACGCGGTGCACATTTTTGTTTTTCATTACTCTTTGCTTTCTCGTCCTGTTTGCTCTTCTACTGCTTGACGACGACATTATGGCACAAGACTAAAAGCTCGTTGCAGTTTTTCGTCATGAGAGAAGGATTGAGCTTGAAAGAATGCTGGTCCTTCTTTTAAAGAGTTACTATTTTGAACAGGGGCCAGTTCAGTTTTTAGAAAGGCCAAAATGAATGAATGTTAAAAAAAAAAAAACAACATGAATTGACATTTATGAGAATTTGTGAGTAATTCATTCATTCATTCATTTTCCAATCTGCTTTATCCTCACAAGGGTCGCGGGGGGGTGCTGGAGGCCATTCCCGCCGTCTTTGGACAGTAGGCAGGGGACACCCTGAACCGGTTGCCAACGAATCGTAGCGCACACAGAGATGAACAACCATCCGCGCTCACACTCACACCTCGGGACAATTTTGAGTGTTCCATCAGCCTGCCATGCATGTTTTTTGAATGTGGGAGGAAACCGGAGTACCCGGAGAAAACCCACACAGGCCCAGGGAGAACATGCAAACTCCACACAGGGAGGCCAGAGCTGGGATTGAACCCAGTAACTCTGCACTGTGAGGTCGATGCGCTAACCACTGGCTCACCGGGCCACTTGTGAGTAATTTTCTTGTTTATTTTTTTAAACTGCAAGGCGGGCCTTGGTAGGTTCCTCACCACCGATCTAAAAGAGAAAGAAATGACTATAACAACGAACACAAATGAATCACCATTACACTGTGTTTGCAGATATGTTGCAGAGGACACTGCTCTATCACTGATCCTGCGTCGCTGGGCATAGCACTTGCAGCCCGAAAGATTTATTTCACTGCAGCTTGTTCAAAAAAAAAAAAAAAAGATTGAATCTAGTTGCATTCCAAATACTCTCTTCTAATGGAATTCTTCAAACCCACCAACCCGGTTTCTTCTCATTCTGCAGCATGGGATCACACCAACATTCCGCTACACACGCGCATTGACACACATGCAGATGCACACTCAAGTACATACGCGTAAACATGCACAGATGATGCAAATATCCGCAAAACATCAAACGAAGTTTCAGACTAACTGCCTGATGATGTGGGAGAAAACAGGACGACACAGCTGGAGGCCTTCCCCCACCCCACCCCTCTCAAAGAGAATGTAATTAGACGCATCGCCTCGAGTTCTTCACCAGTCAAAGGCACTCATTAAAACAATAATTAGGTTTACTCGTGTGTCAAAGAGCATATTTGATGAATGAAGACCAACTTCCTCATACAGCATGCGTTGTTGTGACCCGTGGGTATACCTGTACACACATTTTAAGGGCAGCTATGGTATGTGAGTCCGCCCCAATAAATAAATAAATAAATAAATAAATAAAAAAGATCGTGGAAAATTTATTTGAGTGGGTCAATTAAAAAAAAAAAGTACAATGTTTACATTAACTCATTCACTCCCAAAGACGTTTTTAAACGTCTTTTCAGACTTGGTCTAGAATTGGCTGGTACTGAATGAGTTTTAAGAGTGAAATATTTAAGCAGCACAGTGGTCGACTGGTTTGCATGTCCACCTCACAGTGCAGAGGTACAGGCTCCGATTCCGGGCTCTGGTCTCCCTGTGTGGAGTTTGAATGTTCTCCCCATACCTTCGTGGGTTTTCACCGGGTACTCCGGTTTCCTCTCAGATTCCAAAAACATGCACGACAGGTTGATGGAACACTCTAAATTGTCCCTAGGTGTGATTGTCGGCACGAATGGTTGTTCAGGGTGTCTCCCAAGACTTACAATGCGATTTAATGCAAATGTACTGGGCCATTGTGGGGGAAAAAAAAACTGTATGAGGCACACACCCGCACACCAAGCAATTGATTACAGCACATTAACCGATGCGCTCCAGTAGAAAAACACCAATGCCGTATCAGGTTTTGAGACTCCACATACAATTTACTACACTGTATTATACTTTTCATTGAACCATAAAACCAAGGGGCAATTGTCACGGAGGAAAAGGATTGCCACAAAGAAAAGAAATTGGTGAGAAAAGTGGAGAGAGTAAAGATATTATAGAAGGCTGTTGGCAGTTTGGAAAGACTCAAGCTACTGGAACGTGAAATTCTGAACGTATTATAATTGAGTAGTTGATGAAGTCAGCATGATGTCAGTACTATGTGACAAAACATTGCACAGCTGCATTTTTACTGTATTTCAGAAAGTAAATCAACCATCACTGTTGGTTAGGCATTGAATCAATGCCTTTTGGCCAGATTGTCCTCTCAATCAGTCAGCAGTGTCACGGCCAAGTCACAAACAAACCATAGTAGAAGCCATGGCATTGGCCAAGAAAAAAAAGAGAAAGAACTATTTGCATTGCATAGCTGATAAAACATTGCCTTTTTCATATTGGCCTTGGAGGACGGATGTGTCCTTCGTGCTTGTGTTTTAATGAAAGTGAAGATTTAGAATGCTAACCTTCATCATCATCATCATCATCATCGTGATGGGGAGTTAATTATTTCCTGTTCAACCCCCCAAAATGGACCAACATTATCTAGGAACTATTGTTGCGCAACAACTGATTATATAAATAAGCCATTCAACATATTTTCCGTGTACTTGGTCTGATGCTTGACATCACTTCAAACATATCCAGGGCATTTACTCCAGGAGGTCAACAAATAATTTATTGCTAAATTGCTTAGCCTTTAAAGCTGGGTATATAAAAATATTTAATTAAGTATTTTCTCAGATGTCAGTGTTCAAAATGGTGCTACGAGGTCATATAATGTTTGTTATTAGCCATGCAATGAAAGGAATGTGTCCAGTCATACTGCAAGGTACGGTGTTATCGTTTCCCTCATGGACGCTGCGTTCTTGCACAGCTCACATCAACACTGTAAGCTCGTAAATTCATGTGACTATTACCAAGCTGGAGAAGAGGTTTACAGAACCACCCAAGAGGAAAGAGAAGAACAAGGGTATTGTTGCTACCCCTCCGAGTGTGTGTGTGTGTGTGTGTGTGTGTGTGTGTGTGTGTGTGTGTGTGTGTGTGTGTGTGTCAGCAGTAGGCAGACCATCTGTGTCTGATGACCCCAGTCCAAAAAAAAAAAAAAAGTGATGCAACATTGCCTTGGTGTAGATTAGAGCCAGCAGGTACAATGTGCCTCAGTGGTCACATTTCGATAGCCTCTGTGATGCTGTAAAACATCATCGCCAAATCACCGTACTTGTCATCTACAAATTCAGTTTCACACGATCCTCGCTGGAAAGGAGGACAAATGTAAGTCGTGGAAAGACTTTTGAGGTGAACAGTAGTCGTTAGCAGAAACATGTGCTGGGTGTTGTGGAGCAGAGACCCTTAGCTTTCATTCATTCCATCTCCTTAAACTATGCTGTCATTCACATCCAGAAGCTTAAGGTATACTTATGGTTTTTTTTTTCTTTAATCCGTCATATACTGTAATTTCTCTCTTGAAAGCCATATGGGAAATGGAGCATTGTTCCTAGTGTACATGCTCCTGCTTGTACTTATGCCAACAATGTGTTTTTGACATTTGGACTTTCTCACCTTTAAATAAGTAACGACAGCTCAGCTAAGGCTGTATCTATTGTGTTCATACTGCCTCACACTGTATTGTTTTCCTATAGACAAGGTATAGCGTTTTATTTATCCGTGCTCACAACGTGCTGGCGAAGCTAGAGTGAGCCAAAAAGCACTTCCTTTGCAGCCAGAAAACAGACGGCCTGATTTGGGTCAGCAAACAGCAACAGCCAGGATTCAGTTTGCCGCGTGGTGGAGATTATTCAAATGTTGAGTCTGCCTGCCAAAAAGCTCTACTTGAAAATAATCATACCCTTGTGACAACCACTCCATCCCTGGCGGCGGTGCAGCTAGTAACCTCTGATAATTACGCCGAGTAGTAATGACAGCCCTCCCAATGCCATCGAAAAGAAAAGTGTTTCCTCTTCAAGCAAGCAAGGCACCAATCAAAGCGTACCGTGTATAGAAGTGGCTGCTTTCTGAGGCCCACACATAAAATAAAATAATGCTGTGTGAAACATGTGGTTATACCTCAGGCTTTGTCAACACGCTATGACTGATTGTCCCTCTCACTGGGCAGCACTTCAGGAAAAAGTGACTCTGCCTGGGCCAAAATTGTTGTTTCAATATACAGTGGAGCCTTGCTGTTTGCAGGGGATAGGAGACGGGCCAGCCGACGAAGAGTGAAAATCCGTGCATAGTTGATGCTCATTGAAATGCATTGGGGGAAACCCCAACCCCCTAAAAATCATTCCCAAAAAACCCTAAAAAAAAAAACAATCATACACATTTTGCACTAAAAATGTGGGGGGAATGGCTAAAAAAATAAAAAATAAAAAAAGCCGAAAGGGAAGAAAAATATAGAAGAAAAAATGGGAAAAAATGTGAGATGAACCATGAGGGTGCCGGGATCCCCGACTGAGGAACCTTGGTCGAACTGAAACATTTGCAAACTCAGGTAATGATTCCTATTGAAATGAATAGAAATGCAATTAATTCGTTTCAGCCGCGGAACGATATTAGTACTGTATGCTTTGGAAAGCGAGATGCATTGGATCTGGATTTTGGTACAGCAGTATCCATAATGAATGTAAACAAGAATATGTACTACAGCGCAACAATAGGAAGTGGATTTACAGGGAAATGTTAGCCCATTGCGAACGCTATCACCAGCGAGCTCACGTACTGTGGCTGAAGGTGGTTTGTTTAGCGATTATTACCATCTTGTTTTCAACAGTAATACGTTTTGACATCCATATAACACTAGCAGTAACAGTTTTCATTGTCTTTGGAGCCATACTTTGGGGTTAATTTAGCAAAAAACAAAACAAAACAAAAACAAAGACACCTTTAATGTGTTACATGGGACGAGAAAAGCAGAAATCTGTCTTCAATCGAAATGCCGAGATCGTTTATCTACCGAAAATTGTGCATGAACCAAGCTTATATTTCTTTGAAAATTTGGTTCATAACCCTAATCAGTTTGCACCCGGATCATTCATAACTAAACGAGGTTCACTATGCACATTTTTGCCTCGCTTCAATGAAATTAGGGTTGCACAGAGGCCCAGGGCCAGTGTACCGCCGTGTCGGGCCACTATCTACTGCCAGTTGCTGGTCCAAACGGGCCAAAAGTCACCGAACATTTTCGGCTGCTGAAAATCGCCCAAAAGTGCATTATCGGATTCACACCAAAACACTTTTATCGCCGAAACAACCCATCTGAAGGGGGATATTGTCATGGCATAAGACACAAATGCAACTGGTGCACACATACAGGGGCATGAATCTTAGAGGTGTTTCTAATATTTTGGTGACTATTAAGAAACATCAGGAATCGAGGTGTGATGCAGTACAGTTGTACACCACTGTCAGCTTCAACCACAATAACCTTCTGTTGAAATTGAACATTTTTAATGATGTAAATTCAGATTTTTGGACACAGGTCTGATATTGGATATCATTGGAAAGTAGACACAAGTGGACCTCAATTTGTGACTTGCACACATATTCAGAGTAAAACTGTACAGTACATTATGACATTCAGGTAACTGCGATAGCGAAGACTGACACTAAAGAACTTTCTCAGTTAGCATGCCAAATCAAAAGAAAGAAATGAATTAAAATAAGATCTTGTACTGTAAGAGAAGACGATGGGATAAATCCCATTATCAATACCTTTCTTGAATTCTTAATATACAGTATGAGGTGCTGTACGACAGTGCTCTCAAGATAGAAAAAGTGAAAAACATTTTGCTGCTAAACTAAGCCTCAATTAATTCAAATATTAAACATTATATAAGAAGCCCTGTGTCACTGCATTGTGACATATTTTGCGTTTTGACAACTCCGCAGAACTTCCAAACTTGGCGCCGCATGCATGGAAAGTGGACTACACATGCCAATCATGATCCTTCCTTGCAGCCCACCACCAAGTGGAACGGCAAGGAGGAAACTATGGATGTGATTGACAATGGCGTACTGAGATCACAATTCATATGCACAAATAACACAGTGAGTGATTTTCGTTTGCAACAATAAAAACAACGGACTACTGTAACATTTAATATGCGACCAGCCAAGTTTATCCACGCATTAATTATGATGTGAGACGGTGGATTTCAACTCTTACCAGATGACACGGATGAACCGGAGAGGCTGGAATTACTGGAGGCTGCCATCCCGTCCCTCCTCTTCTTTACTGCCGCTCATCCAAGGTGCGCTCCTGGCAGCAGTAGATCCAACCCGGAGGTGCCTCCATGACACTCACGTACGATGACGGATCCACGGTCGGTCCCGAGTCTTTCTATTTTTCTTTGAATAAGCAGATCCAATCCTCTCAATGCACCCGGTAGCCGAGGAGCCTCAAACTGGAGCAAGAAACGAAAGTGCATCTGATTTTTTTTTAAACAAGGCTCGAGACACCACACGAGAAGGTCCACCGAATGAAGCTCACATGTCTACAGGTTGTGGATGCAAACGTACGGTAGCCTGCCTCCATGTGCCTCCAGGAGGCTCGCAGTATTTAACACACTCCGCCGCAGAAGCACAGACGCGCCTTCTTAAAGTGAAAGTTGGACTTGGTGCACATGAAACCAAAACGTAGCAACCAGGTTTGACTCGGTTCGAAAAAAGAAAAAACACAAAACCGATTCTAAGCATGGGCGTAAAAATAAATTAATTAATAAGGAACATTGTAAGTAGATTGACTTCAAACGTGATGTCATATTGAGTTCGAATTCGTCTTTGGGGAAAGAGCGCCATCTGGTGTGTCTACTCTCTCATCTCATCAAGGCATAATGACGTCACTGGCGTCAATTCAGTACAGTACCGACTTTCAAATTGTTGGCCAAAAAAAATATATATATATATATATATATATATATATATATATATATATATATATATATATATATATATATATATATATATATATATATATATATAAATGTATGGTATTTTGTTGTCTGTCGAGCCTAACACACAACTATACACGATAGATGAAATGCAGAGTATCGCAAGTGTGTATTCACTTTAAACCCAAAAACCAGCTAATCCCCGACGAAACAGTGTCGTGTGGGCCTCATAAAAACATCCAACTAACCTGAAAACAACCATAGTGAAATAGCTTTCTGTCTGTTTAAGATCCTCCTGTAAGTAAAAGTTGGGGGGGAAAAAAAAAAAAAAAATCGTGCATCACGTGGTAACGATCACGTGATGTTCCTTTCAGCTGGTCACGTGACACGGGAATCACTTTTGCATGACCGAAGAACTGCTTTGTTGAACAAACATGAGGTGAGTTTGACTAGATTAAAAAAATAAATTAATAAATCTTCGCATGCTGACATTTGATGTCGGCGTATTTAACGTTTGTGCCGACGAAACATTCGCAGAACGTGGATGGAAATAGTGGGTGTCCTGTTACTTCTGTGGGCCGCTCAGGTTCCAGTCCAAACACGCCGATGCTCGTCCTTTTTCTGCCGAAAGTCACTCAATGTCAGCAGCCTCAACGGTGTGGACCCCGGAATTCCTCTCTTTCTCACTCCTTACCTGGAGAAGGGCGCAATTGACGAAGGTAGATTTGTATTTGTATCATGACTCGACAACGCGATAGATCCTTCCTATCAAACCTGTATCATTTAGGAAAATAAATATCTAGTCATATCACTCAAGCTTGTGAAATTTCTCTCAATTTGAAAATTTTACCCTAAAATGTGTGGAATTTTACGAATGTGGAAATGACTGAGATGTGTAAAACTGTTCCCAAGATCTGCTGATTGGTTTTAACATTTTGAAGTTGGAATAAATAATCTTGACATTTTTGTTTTCGTTGATTGTTTGTTCCAGCTAGGAAATTGAGTGTAGTTGGAGAGCTCCCTGGTCAAAATGTGAAGAGTTATGCTGGCTATCTCACTGTCAACAAGGAATACAACAGTAACCTCTTCTTCTGGTTCTTCCCAGCGCTCAGGGTAATCTCAAATACTTCAAACAGCATCAGTATGTTGATGCTGTAATTAGCTGCTTAGTTTTCTCATACATGTGCGTTATTCATTGAGAAACTAAAGGAGACATATGATGCATTTACCCCTAAAATTTAGGTGTTTAATAACATGTCTGTGGCATCGAAGAAAGGGTTCCGTCAGTCGTCATCTGTACCTATGGGTAAAAAACAAAAAACAAAAAGGACGTTTCGCTTCTCTCACAGAAGCTTCGTCAGCGGTAGACAACTCGCAATGGTCAAGAATTCTATTACAGACTTACATGAACAATATAGTTGTCCCTCGTTTATCGCAGAGGTTGCGTTCCAAAAATAAACTGTGATGTGTTTTTTTTTTGTTTACCATTCTTATACTACATGTTTTAAGGCTGTAAAACCTCACCATTAACATTTTCTCACATTTCTCTCTTGCTTGAACACGCTCAAAGTTCAAAGTTCAAACCTTTGCAAGAAAAACAAGTGTACAATATTGTTATTCTGATTGTTATTGTCATATACAAAACAAACCTGTTTTAACCCTTTTGTTATGTTATGGGCTTAATTGGCACACTTATAAAATCTGTGGAAGAAAAAAAGGTTTTAACTTCGTATACTGGCCTCTGTTTTTTTAATTTTTGTTTTTATGCTAAAAAAAAAAAAATTAAAAATGGCCGAATCCACGAAAGGTGAACCACAATACAGCATCCGACCACTGTATAGTTCGTGCCATGGTGAAAATGGCACGAAAGTGTGCACAAAGTGCGGGGTGAAATCCTGTTACATAAAAACAAAAACAAAAAATAAAACAAGATGCTGCTGAAATCCCACGACATTATTTTGTGTGACTCTTACAGCCGTCCCCAGATGGAAATGCCCCTGTCCTGTTGTGGCTGCAAGGGGGCCCCGGAGGGACATCCATGTTCGGCCTCTTTGTGGAACACGGACCCTATGTGGTTTATAAGAACATGACGGGTAAGAAAAAGACTACCGTGCTGATGACGTTGACATGTTTGATTGAAAACCTCCAAACTCAGACAAATCATATTTAAATTAAATGTTTGTTTTCAAGTGTGAGTAACATTTAAATATTGCTTTTTACACACTATAAATACACTATTGTCATATACTAGCGTGGCCAAGACCAGGCTTTGCCAGATACTCGTATTGTAAAGTAACACAAATAGCTTGCGTACTATTGACTTCAAAATTCAATATCATCTTCCGCTAATCTTGGAGCAGTGAAACTAAAGTCCACACAACTCCAAATGTAAACAGTCTGTTATGTCATAGCTGCGGTATCAATACACAAGCTGCCATCAGTGTTACATTGTCGAATATTACAAGTTCACTTGACAATCTCGTTCAGTGGTCTGACAGTGAGCAGTACGTGATTTTCATCATCAGGATTTCACTATGTGGAATTTTTGCCCGAGTTAAATCTCGGACAGGCACGTGCTGATAACTAGATAAGAAATCGATTTTAGAATTCATTTGAATGAAAATCCAATCAATTTGAAAGCAGAACATCAATTTGAATCGAATCCGATTGAAAATGGAAAATTGAAAAAAAAGTTTGATTTTTTTTTTGACCAACCGGGGTGCATGCACACACGCACGCACGCAAGTGTATTTTAAATTAAATTAACAATGTTTGTGTCTTTGCAGTGGACCTGAGGGATTATGCCTGGACCTTGAAATATTCTGTGTTATACATTGACAATCCAGTAGGTATTGTATTTAGATCCATGTGCTTTAGAGGACATTCCAAATAGCCTTTTGTTTGTTTTGTGTACCAGGTCGGAACAGGTTTCAGCTTCACTGACGACGACCGCGGTTATGCTCAGAATCAGGATGATGTTGGCAGAGATCTGTACAGGTGCAACACTTCCTTCCCTTTTTTTGCATCACTTTAATACACTTGCAACTGAAACGTTTCTTATTCTCTTGTTTGCCTAGTGCTTTGGTCCAGTTCTTCCAGCTCTTTCCCGAATACCAGTCCAATGACTTCTATGCCACTGGAGAGGCAAGTCTTTGGCATTTCCTTCGGAAACAAAACATTTGGCTCGAGGTCATAGATGCGATTGTTTGAGCACACTAGCATGTAAAGTAGAGTTGTGAGAGTTAGATCTCCTTCCTGTAATAATAATAATAAAATGATTAAAAAAAATACATGATAACATTTTGAAATTGTATAGATGAGTTTCAATGTTGGCAAACATTGCCTCCAAGATGCGTGTGCATCTTAATGATGTCACTGGTGTGTACAAAGATGAGCATTCTTAATTGCCTCCTCATTCCTCAGCGTGTGTGTAAGCCAGTGTGGTGGTTGCTGTTGCCATTTCCGAACAAAGCAGCAGAGGTCGCTGTGGCATACTGAGGTTGGATTAGACTTTTAGGGAAGGCTTGTTTTCTTTGTAGTGAACGTCATTGCGAGGCAAGGGTGGAGAAAAAGATTTCGTATTATGCAACAGGGGGGATTTTCGTTGCGGGGGGAAGCAGAAAAGAGGGAATGGCTTAATGCATGAAGATATTTTCACACTAGGGGGTATTTTCACACATGTAGGTTTTGTTGTAGAGGAGTTTCACTGTATTACGACTCAGAAGCGTGTGTTTTCTGCCTCCAAGATGCGCGCGCAGCCAGACTTAATGTATGCATATGTCACATGAAACTGATCAATTGGACAAAAAAAGGCGTTCCCCAAAATAAATACTTCTCTCATCCAGTTAGAGTTCAAATTAACTCCTAACATTAAGTTAAATGATATCTAGGAGAGGTAGATGAGTGCAAAGTTCCCAGTAGATGTCTGCACCACCTCGCTACACTTTAGGGAGAAAAAAAGGCCTCAAGCCATTTTGAGGAAATGGACTAGTTTTATTATTGGATGAACATGCAGCGCCGCAATGTCTGTCATTAAACAATAAAAGCCATCACGTGTTCTCCGTGTGACTCTGCAGTCCTATGCAGGAAAGTACGTTCCTGCCGTCTCTTATTACATCCATAAAAACAACCCCACTGCCAAGGTCAAAATCAACTTCAAGGGCATGGCCATCGGCGACGGCCTGTGTGACCCCGAAATGGTGCGTATCCGCCGACACGAGTGTCACACGTCATCCGCGGGAAATAATGAAACATTCTCACATCTCGCAGATGCTGGGTGGCTACGGTGAGTTTTTGTACCAAACAGGCATGATCGATGAAGTTCAGAAACAGTTTGTCAACAAGCAGACCGACCTGGGCGTGGCGCTCATCCAGCAGCAGAAGTGGGTGGAGGCATTTGAGGTACACTACAATATCATTTTCAACATTATCACTGAGCGATGTAGACATTTTTCATTCGTTAAACCGGCACATGCAATGAAAGTCTGAAAAATCTTTTGAGGTTTGCATATAGAATATGGATGATCCAAATATCATGTTTTTGCAGAAGTTCAATTTCAAAAGTGAATCGTACATGGATTCAGTACACATTGAAATATTTCATGATTACATTTTTTTTCATTATTTTGTTTACTACTTGAAAGAAAATCGAAAATTCACAATTTCAAAAAAATCTGATTACTGTATTACATAAAACAAAATACAGTTACTTTTGAGAATATATTTCAGGTAGGATATGGCATTCTGGAACATATTCCAGAATTTGTATGAGCGCCACCTTTTGAATGGAACTACTGAAATGAAGTTTTCCACAATATGCTAATGAATTGTGCTGTATCTGCATTCCTCTTTCTGTTCTGTCCTGTCAGGTTTTCGACAGCTTGCTGAATGGCGACTTGGCACAGTACCCGTCCTTCTTCCAGAATGCAACAGGCTGCACCAACTACTACAACTACATGTTATGTCGGGTACTCAGAAATACTACCTTAAAACTCCGTTTACGCTTGTCACATTTAGGGCTGAATGCAATTGTGTGAGGCATCCACGTTTACACTCGACGCAAAACAAGAGATGTAGTCATTTCCCATTATCGAAAGAGTAACAAAAGTTATCTTTATAAAGGTAGATTTTTATTTTTAGATACACCTCAGTTGTTCCTAATGAAGCATCCCCTTTATTTCCATCTACATGTTTTACATCAGGAACCTGAAGACCAGGAATATTTTTCCACGTTTGTGACGCTCCCAGAGGTGCGGCGCGCCATCCACGTGGGCAACTTGGAATTCCACGACGGCTCGCAGGTGGAGAAGCACCTGATGCAGGACGTGATGAAGAGCATCAAGCCCTGGCTGGGTGTGCTCATGGACCACTACAAAGTGAGGATTTGAAACGGAATAACCATTTTGGACTTCGCCAAAAATGTGTGTTTAGGAGCAAGGATGTCATAGTTAAAAAAAAACAAAAAACAAAAAAACAAATGAAATAACTTCAACAAAATTTGACAAAACATTTTCGCTCATGAAATTAAATCAAAACAAAGATGCTTTTAAAACAATAAAAAGAAATTATATTTTAAGTTAACAAAACGAAATTAAATGAACTATAATTAGAGCAAAAATGTACTTTGTTTTCATTGTATGCAGGTAATACACGAGTCTTGGAGGTTGATTTTCAACTGTGATTTTAAACGTTATTTATTTCGGTATTCCCGCACGATCATTAGCCGTTTGAAAACCCGTTAGGTCCTTTTACTGTTTGTTGCGTAGAAGCGTTGTTATCTGGCGGCAGCCAATGAAAAAAATCTCCATCAGATGATGCTGGTCCAGGGTGACAGTAGTGCTTGTGGCTGAAATTCCAAAATTTAAAAAGTAAAAGTCAAAACGAAATTAAATTGAACTTAAGAAAGCAATTAACCCTGCTCAAGAGCCACATTTGTTTTTTGGAAATGGACAAATGGGCCAAGTCACTCATGAATGAGTGATTTAAGAACCTAGTATGGCCTATTTGGCCGTTCCCCGACTCAGAGACTCACCCTGTCCTCCTCACACGCAGGTGTTGATCTACAGCGGTCAGTTGGACGTGATCGTGGCGGCTCCTTTGACCGAGCGGTTTTTGCCCACCGTCAACTGGACCGGAGTGGCCGACTACAAGACGGCGCCGCGCTTTCCCTGGAAGCTTCAGCCCGACGACACGGAGGTGGCCGGTTACGTCAGACAAGTGGGAGAGTTCTACCAGGTGAGCTCTTGACCCACTCCCACTCGTGTACTAGTGTCAAATGTGGCTTCTTATCATGCAGGTCATTATCAGAGGAGGTGGACATATTTTGCCTTACGATCAGCCAGCAAGGTCTTTTGATATGATTGACCGGTTTCTGTCGACACGAGGCTGGATATGAAGCATTCACCTGATCGAACTGCATAGTTGTGCGTATGCAAATCAGGTTCTTATTCAAATTGCTGCTCATCACAACATTGCATTTGAACACGGCATTCTGTTTTTATGCTCTCATTGCCCAATCTTGCCGTCTTCAATGGAATTGGACACTCTCACTGTTGTTATGAAATCTTATTGATTATTTTAAATGAAGTTGTTCAAAATGCCTTTTGGCTTTTTTTTTTAATCATTGATAGTCCATTTGTGATTTTAAAGAGTATATGCATAAACATTATTACACACATATATATATATATATATATATATATATATATATATATATATATATATATATATATATATATATATATATATGAATTAAATCAAGACCACGCAGCATAACAGTAGTAAATGTAATGTTTTTTTTTCATTACCTCCAAAAACTGAATGTTTTTAACTTGAATTGCCATGAAATAAAAGACGCTTAAAAAAAACAAGTCTCTCATAAGTATGATGTAATATCTCGGCAAGGTTTTGTATATAATCTGACAAGATGTTAAGTGTTGTCTTGACGAATACATTTTAGTTACCATAGTAGCCACCAGGGGACAGTATGCACAAATATTTTTTCATCATTTCACACCTAAGATGATCCAGTCCTCTATATTATGAATCATCACGGTTTGGAATTGGCATTTGACAAAATTGCCTTGAACATTGGCTGATTAGGTGTTATTTGAAATACATTTGATGTAAAAGTGAAAGTCAAACATCAAGGATAATTGATATTTATGCCCTTTGTTTTTAATTTTGCACAATTACTGTTACGTCAGAAAAATGAATCAAGTTAATGAAGGGAGACCACAATTATTTAAAAAAAAAGATTGAATTGTTTCGACTATCAATGAGCACTTATGTCGCCAAGACTTTGTCTTGCACTTTTCCGCTTTCCACATCCAGTTATGAAATCAACTCAAGCAAGTCGTTTGGCTGCATGTTGCAGAGCAAGTGCTTTATTTTCAGAATGTAACTGCAGCAATAATGTTGAACATCTGTACAAATGGCCCAAACAAGCCGACATTGGGGACACAGAAAATGTACAAAGTTATGCAGGCGAGGGTCAGGGTCAGTTCATGACATATAAACAACGTATTTAAGCGCTGAAATGAGCCTCGACGTATGACAAAAGGCAACAAGTGCTGTATGCAAACATTATTTACACACGTGCCACACATGTATTCCCTTCAAAAAGAAAGGTAGTTGCATTACATGTACATGATTATAGAAATCCATAGTCTTATGTACAATATTTATAGTTTCGCACTTAAAATTATACAAGTATTAAGAATCATTCTTGTACACAAGAGAAGGACTCAACTTTTTTTTTTTGCATATAAAGCAACACATAGCTCCTTATTTTCTCCTAAATGTCATCAGAGTGCAGGCGTGGAGAACCTACGTCCCGTGGGCCACATTTGGCCCGTGAGAGGATTTGATACCATGCAACTCCATTTATAATTCTAACGTAATTGTTTATTTCAAAATAAAGGTCCACAAATGCTCGCAATATATAAAAACGAACACTTGTATTGCATGTTTTTAGTATTGCCCTGAGGACTAAAATTTGAGAGGTTCCCCACCCATCATGACATCTTCCTTGTGATTCCAGTTGAAACATCAACATACAGGGGCTTGATTTGGAATGGTCTCATCCAGGGATTCTCAAACTTTTTGTGTCCAGGGACCACTGACAGGAAATAAATGTTCCAAGGAGCCTCTCATATAGTCTTTGCAGGAACAAAGACGTATTGACGGGAAGAATATAGTTTTTTTATGCGATCAATTCCGAATGCGATGACATTAAAGTCAAAAGTTCAACAAAGACAAAGCTATATTTTTAACAATTGGATTTCACACCGATACATTTATTCCTGTAATGTTGCACCTTGTCAGGGGGCCACGTCGTGGGTGCGGTTTCCTTCAGAGGGTCATTATGACTGTGGACCCAAATCACATGTAGTGTTGCCTCATATTACGTCTACACAACAAATTGTTCGATAATTAATTCTCAAGTCAGAGGCCGGTAAGAACTGTTTGTTCAAATATTATGACACTTATTTTAACCCTTTCAGGAACAGCGGTTACTACAGTGGACAGCTTACCGTGTTATCAGGTTACAGGGTGCATGAGAGGGTTAAAAGGGGGATTGGACATTTGTAAACGTGAAGACAATTTGCAATTTCACTCGTTATTTTCCGGACCCCCAAACTGCAACTCCTGGGCCACGGCCAGTTTGAGAACCACTGGTGGAATCATCATCAAGAATTGGGAATTCAAAGGTGAAATAAAGCCCTTCTCTCAGGAAAAAAAACAAAAACCTTCCCTACTGCATACGTAGAAAAAAAAAAACTGTACTGCAAAATGTTAAGACGTGAGGTGAGATAGTAACAGAGGAATTTTGCTTTGCAAATAAATGTCCTTCAATTAAGACCCAATGGATTAGAAAGCCAAAGATATTTCTCATTGGTGTATTTAAAAAAAGGGGAAGGGGTCACTGAGCATGACTTGGTTTCATATGGCTATTCTACCCTCTGGCACTGCAGAGGACAAAGTGCATAGACAGCTCTGCTTGACTGTACTGTAAAACACAGTGCTTTAAGAGAGCTCACGTCGACATTCCTGGTCACAAAGTGGAAGAAAAGTTCCCGTTTCCTCTGAAGGGGGGCACGTACAGTATGTCACCATTGAGTTAAAGGCAAGAAAAAGGCCTGAGAAAGATGAAGGAGGATCCTGTCATGAATCACGAAGAAGAAATTCAAGACAAAACGCCAATAAGAGGCAAAAACTATCAATAGCGTCATGAGGCTGAAATAGATATGAGTAAAGAACAAAATAAGCGAGGTACATTGGGACATTTGGGAAATCATTGGCATAAACTGCTCCTCTTTCAGAAATACAAAATCAAACCAGTTATGCATGACAGAGGCGCTCCCTTACGCGGGCATGCCCTTTATTTTCCATATGCGGATTTCATTCGGCCTTCCAAGCCAAGTGTAAGAATGAATACAACCTCAGAGGAGTAGGAGCATATTTCAACAAAAATTTTTTTTGAAAAAGTGCTCAATATTTGTAATAATACATATTAGTTTGATCGTTGCAACATATTTTGTCATAAATTTCTCATGGCCCTCAAGAGGGCTTTGTAAAAACTGTTCGGAAAACCTTTCCCCACCCTTGAGTTAAAGCTTCGGGTGGTCCCGGAGAAGATTGTTGTGACTCTCAAGCTGCCTCGCCGCGATCACAGTGTTTAAAAAGTTTGCGGACATTGTTTTTTTAATTTTTTTTTTTTAAACATGATCCACAGAGTGCTGTATTGCTTATCCCTTGAGCACTATGCTATTACCATCACAATGTTTATATGATTCTTTAAGACTGGCAGTAATGAGGTTAACCGTCTCAAAGGGAAGGAAAGGATGATAAGCTACAGCCTATAAAGATGATTTATTTAGTACCGTCGCATGATCCAGATTTAGATTTAGATCCAGAAGTACAACCGCACGATGACAGGCTTGTTTGCCTATTGATAGCAGTGGATTTGAAACAATAGATTTCACCCAAAATATGGCATTCACCTTTCAGGAATAACAGCTATTCGATATATAGTAGAATGCATCCTGCTATCTTTGCTTTTGTCTTATAGTGTCATTGCGACTTATTTTGCGTTGGGGTTTATTGACAATTACAGGTATGTCCCCTTGTCCCGATATAGACATATTCTACATAAAATGGCTGGACCGCCTCAACGTGAAATAACATGCAGTGGTGCCTTGACTTACAAGTTAACGGAAATGCCATAAATCTACTCAAACCCTTCTTTGTGTGTTTTCTAGTGTACGCTAGCCACCAGGGGGCGGTGTAAGACAGAGAAACAGACACAAAGACAGTGACTCAGAAAGCTGCATTATTAGCTTTTTCTCTCGGAGGATAAAGAATATACGCCCATGAGTATTGTTACATCGTCTATTATTGTTACGGTAAACCTCGACTGGGAGTGGCAAGAAACAGCTTGAAGTCTAATTTTTTTTGGAAGAATTGTTTACTATCTGCCGTCCTGCTGCGTGCTGTGAAGTGAGTGGAGTTCGCTGTGGCCGTCTCACACTCGTGTCTCAAATTTTTGCTTGCAAAAAAAAATAAAGATCAGCTAAGCGACAGCTCCTATCCGGGAAAAAAATATCGGCAGTCGCGTCATTCCTAAACCAAGGCACCAAATAGGCAAATCTATCGTCCAATCACATATTGACGGTTTTCATATCCACTGTGGTGGTGTCTACAGGCAAAACAAAGATGTCATTTCCGAAATGCTTCTGGACTTAAAGGTACTTAACAAACCATCCGAAGCTTTTCCCAGGAGGATTTCGTAGCCTTTTGTACCAAAAAAAAAAAAAAGAGTGTAAAATTCCAATTCAAACAAACAAGAGGTCAATTCTGGAACGAATTGTCTTCTATGTTATAGGTTCCACTATAAAGTGAGTTTCATTCTAGTTTCCTACTAAATACTTGTGAGAACATGTTAGGTACCCACATAGAAAACGATTAACTCATGACCCAGTCCATTGGTCAAAAAGAGAAACTTTAAGAGATGAAAGCCTCCAGTCTCTTCCGTCTTTTTCCAGGAATGCTTTGGTCCATTTTGTACCGCTACAATTGGGGGAGGGGGGGGACGGGGGGGAAGGAATACCAATGCTACCAGCATAACTCAAAAGCAAATGTAATTAAAAAAAAAAAAACAGGCAACATACCATCAAACGTACACATTATAGGGTTTATAAAAATACATATCATGGCTACTGTAAAAAGAACAGCCTTGGAGGCCTTTGAGGTTTTCCTTGATTTTTTTTTTTTTTTTAGGGGGGGGGGGGGGGCAGC
>CAAKHF010022221.1:15213-33301 GCA_901007745.1 Hippocampus kuda | reverse complement strand
GGTTCAGGGTGTCCCCCGCCTACTGCTCGAAGACAGCTGGGATCAGCTCCAGCGCCCGTCATAAGCACATCGGAAAATGGATGGATGGAGTTGTGTGACATTATCTAAATTTTGCTTCTTTTGTCAGCATATGAAAATTGTCTATGAAAGGGGCTGGCATAGAAAATCTCACCTAGGTCACCACATTGGCCCTGACATCACATTGATGATGGATAAACTTTGGACTTTGGTCCTCTTTTTTATGACAAAAACCTGGCATTTGAACAAGGGTGTGTGATTCATCCAAGGCTGGGTTCATTATTTTTCCTTTTTTATACTGAACCCTTTGTTGAAAATGATGAGAATGCCGTCTTTTCACACCTCCAGCAGGTCTCTTCTCACCTCTTTCATCACAAAAAAAATAATAAACAAACATGAAAATTTGTCGCCGTGGGAGAAATTGATTGAATTGCACCATAAACAAGGAGGCAGCAGGAGCTCGCCTCTGACCTTCAAGTGTAAATCTCCATGCGGGCAAAGAAAGGCGATTGGATTTCTGACACTCCATTTGAAAAAAGATTGATTTTTTTTTTTTTTTTAATCCTATGCTCCCTTTCACAAGATGTGTCAGATTTGATCATTTTCAATAAATAGTTATTTTTTAAACCTTTCACATGCACCCTGTAACCTGAACACATGATAAGATGTCCACTGGAGCAACCGCTGTCCCTCAAAGGGTTAAACTATACTTGATTATCCATCCATCCATGTTCCAATTCGCTCTATCCTCACTAAGGTTGCGGGGGGTGCTGGAGCCTATCCCAGCTGTCTCCGGGCAGTAGGCGGGGGACACCCTGAACTGGTTGCCAGCCAATCGCAGGGCACACAAAGTCGAAGAACCATCCACGCTCACACTCACACCTAGGGACAATTTAGAGTGTTCAATCAGCCTGCCACTCATGTTTTTGGAATGTGGGAAGAAACCGGAGTACCCGGAGAAAACCCACACAGGCCCGGGGGGAACATGCAAACTCCACACAGGGAGGCCGGAGCTGGAATTGAACCCGGTACCTCTGCACTGTGAGGTCGCTGCGCTCACCACTGGACCACCGGGCCGCCTATAATTGATTAGTCTTGATTAATTTTTCATATTTTAGGTTTTTTGATTCTAAACTTGTGTATACTTGTGGTATTATTTTTTTTTAAAGACTATGTAAATATTTTACAGGTGTGTACTTTCCACTGTGATTATATCCAGTATACTGTATATCATGATATTTTATTGTTGTCAACATTATTTTCTTTTAAATCACGATGCATCCTATTCCCTTTGGATTCGATTTGAAACTATATTTTTAAATTGTAGTGTTTTTTTTTCACTTTTTTAAATTTATTTGATTTAACTTTGTACTTTGCTATATTTCATATTTTGTTTTGCCATGTTAATCACATGTTAAATTGCACTTGATTATTTTCATACATTAAATTTGACATCTTGTTCACACTAAATAATAATAATAATAATAATAATAATAATAATAATTGTAATAACATCACATCTGTACTCGTTCAGATCTACATTGTGCCCAAGGCGGCCATTTTCCCATTGGAGGGCCTGGAAGGCGCAGAGGCGGAAGCGGCTCTGCTCAACAACATGCGTGTGTACGGCACCATCCTGCTCACCTCCATGGCCACCGTGGTGTTTGTCGGCGTCAAATACGTCAATAAGTTGGCTTTGGTCTTCCTGGCCTGTGTCATTCTCTCCATCCTGGCCGTCTATGCCGGCGTCATCAAGACGGGGGTTGAGCCTCCCGACTTCCCGTAAGTCCAAACAGACACCGAAGTGCACATATGTTCTATTCATTTGAGTGTTTCAGTTAAAGAATACAAACATCCACTCCAAGGTTTTTTGTTTTTTTTAATGATCTGAAAAACAGGGCGATAAACATTTAAAACATATATTTAGAGATGCAGGATTTCCATTGAACAGCAAAAAGAGAATGGAGACCCTCGGCAGGGGACACCCTGAACCGGTTGCCAGCCAATCACAGGGCACACATAGACAAACAACCATCTGTGGTCACACTCACACCAAGGGACAATTTAGAGTGTTCCGTTAACCTGCCATGCATGTTTTTGGAATGTGGGAGGAAACCGGAGTAACCGGAGAAAACACACACAGGCCTGGGGAGAACATGCAAACTCCACACAGGGAGGCCGCAGCCGGAATTGAACCCTGCACCTCTGAGAATGGTGACACTTCCAAATTGTTTTGGGGAAGGAAGTGCTTCGAAAAGCAAGGAAAAAAAAGTTTTCGGCACACTCATCATATTAGTAAGTCAAATTTGATTTTCAGTGTTTTTCTTGAAAGATACACATTTGGAGATACTTGGATCTCATTGAGCCCTGTTGGCACATGATAAATTAGTTTTCATTGTTTTAGGTTTGTGTGAAATAAAAATGGTATTTCCAAATTTCGTGTTTATAAAAACTTTTTTTTTTTAATGAGCCTTGTCTTCAAAGCGAGACAAGTCTTTCTCATTCGCGTTTCAGTTCATTCGCTTTCAATGAACAAAAAAAATTAAAAAATCATTACATTCACGCAAAATAGTTGAAATAATCAAAAAGTGTGCATGTATGTTATTTGTTGGAGAGCATTTCAGTCCCCTAAAAAAAAAAAAAAAAAACGATCCTGATATAAACGGGGGAAAATAATGAATTAAAACTGAAAATACACATGGTGAACTTAGAGCAACAACAGACTGATGGAGAAATTCACAGTGTTTCAAAAGGTCAAAATAATCATCGAGTGGACATACATGGTTTTGGTTCATTGGAGAGCATTTCAGTACAGCATCGCCCAATTCCGCCTATATTTAACCCAACACGTCACCCAAAAAAATTCTGGCCATATACGGTTTCCATGCAATGACAAGAGTTAAACATGTTAAGAGTTTTTTTTTCTGTCTTTCCTCTAGAGTTTGTTTGCTCGGCAACCGCACGTTGGTGTGGAAGACGTTCGACGTGTGCGCCAAGACGGTGGAGACGGCCAACGGGACGGTGACCACGCAGCTGTGGAACATGTTCTGCGACTCGTCTTTGCTCAACGCTACCTGCGACAAATACTTTGTCGCCAACAACGTGACACAGATCCAAGGCATCCCCGGAGTGACCAGCGGCATCTGGACAGGTCGGCGCCACATCCTTCCTCTTTTCAAATAACATAAAAAAATATAGATGAGGTTGAATCAGTTCCTGCTCAGCTTCTTCACTTTTGAAACCAGTAAAAACAGTTTGGGTGAAGAAAACGCGCATTTTTGACATTTTTTATCAAAATCTAAAGACTGGTGGTAGGTAAAAAAAAGACCTTTCTAATCTCGTTTGATTTATGCTGAACATAAGCCTCATACACGACTGTATTTAGTCATCATGGTGGTTATTGCTGTAATCCATGCAGAGAACCTGTTTGGTACCTATTACGAGAAAGGGGACCTGATCGCGCGGGTCAACATGGAGTCTGCCGAGGATCCGGATGACCCTCTTACCAACGCCAACCGCTACGTGCTGGCCGACATCACCAGCTTCTTCACACTGCTGGTTGGCATCTACTTCCCTTCGGTGACAGGTGAACGACGCCCTCCAGACGGTTAAGGTCAACTGTTTTGCCTTTGATGCTGACGTTAGATCTTCTGCCCAGGAATCATGGCCGGCTCCAACCGCTCCGGTGATCTGCGCGATGCTCAGAAGTCCATCCCGGTGGGAACCATCGCCGCTATCACCACCACCTCCTTTGTCTGTATCCTCTCAGTACTGCCCCCAGCAGCACAACAAGCAACACAGTCTCGGCCTAGTCAGATAGTTTCGCTCATACCCCTGCGCTGAGTTAATGCAGGGGTGTCAAACACATATCGACGCGGGCCACATTTTAGTTACCTTTTTCTCTTCGAGGGCCATTATGACTGAAATCATATCAGGTGGGTCAAGAATGACAGTTTATTCAACTATTCTTTAAGTTACTGGAATGAGATGTGTGGCAACAAGAAAATGTTTACAATGTCTCTTTTATTTATTACATATGAGAATTTGAAATGTTGGTCCTTATATTAGCAAGCATCATGGAAGTTGCCATGTTTGATTTGCTCTCGCGGACCACATCTGGCCCCTGGGCCTTGCCTTTGACACCAGTGGTTTAATGCATCATCGTGTTTAGCTCCACCCTTTTGCATGAGCATTTTGTCCAAAGACTGACCTTTTCTCAAATATACGCCTCCCTCAAATAAACAGCTGGTAATGCATACAGTTGCGTCGAGCAACAACCGGTGGGCCCTTTTTAAAAAAAAAATAAAAAATTGCCAAAAATGTTTCTAGCGCCAACCATTTTTTACAATAGCATTTGTAACAAATTAATCCCTCCTCTCAAATGGAGGCGCCGCTCGAATAGAAGCCTGGCAAAGTCTGCTGTTTTGGAAACAACAGACCACGGCCACTATTTGAAGAAATGTGTTCATCCGTAGTTTGTCTCGCTCCATCATTTCCTATCTGCGTTCGGTATGAATAAAGGCCTCCCCTCAAATGGACGCCTCCCTCAAATAAAATCCTGGCAATGTCTGCAGTTGATCAGACAACTGTCCAAGGCCACTGTTTCAAAAAAATCTTAAAACTTATCTTAAGTCATATTATCTTATCAACTTATCTGTCTCAAACTTGGGTCTTCAGGGTATTAAACTGGACAGTGATTTTAAACTTGACCGGCAAATTGGTGCCGTTGTTAAATCCAGCTTCTTTCATCATAGGCAGCTGGCTAAAGTAAAACCTCTCCTTTCTCATGAGCACTTGAGACAGTAATTCATGCCTTCGTCACATCCCGGCTCGATTACCGTAATGCACTTTACTTTGGAGTCAGCCAAGCCTCCATTAAGCGTCTCCAGTTGGTCCAGAATGCTGCTGCTCGCCTCTTGACTAGTACTCGTAAGAGGGAGCACATAACTCAGACTCTGGCATCCCTACACTGGCTCCCTATACATTTTAGAGTTCTTTTTAAGATCCTATTATTTGTTTTGAAATCTTTGAATGACCTCGCACCACTATACAGTGATGGCTGTTTTAAAGTGCTCTATAAATACAGTTGAGTTGAGTAAGAAATATGGTTGCCAGCGTTGTGTTTAGCACCAGTCTTTTTTCATAACAGCAATTTGGACAAATAAGATAAGATAAGATATCCTTTATTTGTCCCACACTGGGGAAATTTACAGCCTACAGCAGCAAGATTGTGGGTAGGAAGAAGAAAGAAAGAAGAAAAGAAACACAGTCCAATTAAGTGCAATATAAATACAAATATGGATAAGGTCGCAGTGCTATTTACAATTGTTTTCACAAATAAATACCTCCTTTCAGATAGACGCCACATCTGGCAATGTTGGCAGTTGGTTAGACAACTGTCCATGGCCGTAAGAAATTTGTCCACCATCACCGTGTCTCAGTCAAACCTTTTTCCACAAGCACTTTCAATAAAGGCTTCCACAGAATTTCTCATTGTTTACAATATCCACAGTTTTGAACAAATACAGTCATCAGCGCTGAATGCAGCACCACCCTTTCACGCGGACATTTTCGTATAACTGGAGGCCTCCTGTCAAAGAGACATCCCCTTTAAATGAAAGCGTCTATGGTGGAGTAACATCGCAGGTGGAAAGTGACATAGCTGCTGCAGTTGCACGCAGTGAGCTAATGCGCTCTTCCATCTTGTCTCACAGTAATCAGCTGGTGGGGTCTGAGTAGATTTAATTAGGTTTCCTAATCGCATGGCCGGGCCCCGAATGCAAATGTGACTGAATAAAGCTGAAGGATATTAATTACATAGTCATTGATCACTGAGATTTTATCACGTACTAAATCGATTTCTGAGCTTGAGGTCTACGTGCATCAACTACTGGAAAGTCTTTTATATTTTACTCATGCGTGGCCCCCACATCCATCCAAGGTTTCAAGTACCATTGTAAGAATTTGTCAAATTAAAAGCCTCCTCTCAAATAATAGCATGGCAGCTTTCCCATGGCCACTATATGAAGTACTGTAATCAGCATTGTGTGTACCTCTGAATCTATTCAACGAGCATTTCATGCACATTGAAGCTGTCTTCTTAAACGGATGCCTCACTCAAATGAAAACCTGGCACTAGTGAGTAGACACCTGCCAGCAAACACTTTATCAAGAAAGATGGTCAAGCCGTATTACATGAGCATTTGGGACCAATAAGTGGCTTCTCTCAAATGGATGGCTCCCTCCAAATAAAGCCCAGCGCACAACGTCTGCAGTTGCCCTGCAAGGACTGTTTAATGAAATATAATCCACATCATTTTGTCCACCTGAATCATTTTACGCTTGCATTTTATACATAGGCCGCCCGGTGGTCGAACGGTTAGTGAGTTGAGCTCACAATGCAGAGGTTGCGGCTTCGATCCTGTATGGAGTTTGCATGTTCTCCCCGTGCCTGTGTGGGTTTTCTCCGGGTACTCCGGTTTCCTCCCACATTCCAAAAACATGCATGGCAGGCTGATTGAACACTCTAAATTGTCCCTAGGTGTGAGTGCGGGCGTGCATGGTTGTTTGTCTCTGTGCGCCCTGCGATTGGCTGGCAACCGGTTCAGGGTGTCCCCCACCACCTACTGCCCAAAGACAGCTGGGATAGGCTCCAGCATCTGCCACGACCCTTGTGAGGATAAAGCGGATCGAAAAATGGGTGGATGGATGCTGTCCAACATAGTTTGTGTTCCTTACCTAAACCTTCACAGATATGTCCAGCGTCATTCTCTTTGGTGCCTGCATTGACGGTGTGGTCCTCCGAGACAAGTAAGTGCCGCCCCCCACACGTTGGTTTTTGGGTGACTCTGTAGGTTTGACGCCGCCCACCCTGGCTTAGGTTTGGGGAAGGGGTGCACGGGAACTTGGTTATCGGTACATTGGCGTGGCCGTCACCATGGGTGATCGTGATCGGCTCCTTCTTCTCCACCTGCGGAGCCGGACTGCAGAGCCTGACGGGGGCGCCGCGTCTGCTGCAGGCCATCGCCAAAGATGGACTCGTACCCGCGCTACGGGTCAGTCTTATCGGCGCCACCTCAAAAGTAGAAATACCGATTCAACTCCTTTTAAAAGTTTAGACAAATGTTTTTTTTTGGGGGTATGTTTTGTAGATCTTTGGACATGGGAAGGCCAACGGGGAGCCCACGTGGTCCTTGCTGCTGACCGCATTCATCTGCGAGAGCGGCATCCTCATCGCCTCCCTGGACTCAGTGGCTCCCATCTTGTCCATGTGAGTTCTTTAACCAGTTCTTGACGAGCTAAATCAACTGCATTCTGGTGCTTGTAGTGAAAAGTCATATTTTTTTAATGGAGTTTCACCATAGGAAATGAGAAAAATACAAATGACATGGTCCAACAATTGCAAAAGCTCCTGCTGTTTGTTTCTTTGGTAAAACAGGTCAGTGTGACCTGCTACGAGTTTAATCATGACAAAACAAAAAACAAAATGTATGAATTAATAAAAGGACACCACTGCTAATTATACTGTCAATTTTCATCGTTTTGTAGTAATGCAAATTAAAAGCGAATTGCAATTTTTCATATTTATCTGTGCGTCATTCCAATATTTAACTTTAACAACAGAACTCATCTTCTTTTCATTTCTTTCACAGACTTTTGTACAATAAACTTGCAAACATCTCTCGTATCATACCAGGACTCTCAAATTGAAAATAACATTTGTATGAATTTAGGAAGCAACTGTGTTTTTGCTCTGAACATTTGTTGCATTATTTTATAATGTAAGTCCTTTCACTTCATAACATGTGATTTACAAAAAAAAGAAGAGGGTTAGTATGAGCGTAAAAAGTGGTATTTATGAGAAAAATTAAAATATGAAATTAAAATATGTCACCAAAAGATAAAGTAACCCCGCTAAAATATTCCAACGACAATTTTTAAAGATTTTTTTTCTTCCAAGATTATGATTGCCATTTAAATTAATCAAATCGTGCCAAATATTTCACAACAGTTCGCTCACAGTCACGTTTTCCGAAATAGATAAAAAGTTAACTTACTTTTACGCTTGATGTGTGAACAGAAGCCATTCAAACACGTTTTGTGACTTCCGAGGCGTATTTTTCCCTAAAATTCTCACCCTGTGTTTTGTGTGCACCCCTCAGGTTTTTCCTGATGTGCTACATGTTCGTGAATCTGGCTTGCGCCTTACAGACTCTCCTGCGGACCCCCAACTGGAGGCCCCGCTTTAAGTTCTACCACTGGTGCGCGCATCCAAAACACCAACTCTCCTCCTTGCCCTTTTTTCACGAAGGTCACATGTCCTTTCACTGCCTGTGTCTTTTGTTCCTCGCAGGACTCTGTCCTTCCTGGGGATGAGCTTGTGTCTCACACTCATGTTCCTGTGCTCCTGGTACTACGCCATTGTTGCCATGGTGATTGCCGGCTCCATCTACAAGTATATTGAGTTTGCAGGGTGAGTGATAATGAAGCATAATATGAATAATGTTGTGATGCTCTAATTTGATGTGGAGTCAGATCAAGTCAACATTCATTGGTAGCACCAAGATTCCCTTAAGTGGAATTCAAAATAAGAACATTTATTGAACATTTATTTGATTACATTCGGATAAAAAAAATTCTGACAAAAGTGAAACAAAATGGACAAAAATACAACAAATAAAATAAATAAATAAATAAGGTGAATAATTAAACAAAGACGTAATCATTTCATGATTAACTCAATCAATGATCAATTAAAAATAAATACATCTAACAATAACATGAATAGTGGCTATTCATGAATTATAAAATAACATAAATAGATGAATAAAATTAACCCAAAAAATCCCGGCCACTCCATTGAGAAACACTTTAATAAGGCCAAAGAGATTTTGTAAAAATAAAAATAAAATTCACTTCACAGATCAAATACATACCAAAGTTATACTTTAATATCTGTTCAGTCAAGTACAAATAGGGAAGTAACTTGGTGAATGGAATAAAAAATAACTTTTAAAACGTACAACTTTAAAAATCATGTAATTTGTCATTTGTCTTATAATGATTAGAAGGAACTTTTAAACTATAGTTGTATTTAAAAAAAAGAGCAAAATACAAACAGAACCTACTTAGTATTTTGGGTATGCAATATAACCACAATAATCAACAAATTGATATGTGAAACATATTTTTAAAATATCTGAAGCGGGTCTATTTATTTTCTCCGCAAACCTCTTGTCGCCTGTGCAGGAGTACCTAAAGCTGCAGCGAGCAGACTGTCATGTCGCGTTGCATTTATGTTTGAGTATGTGATGAATGACAACATGATTGATAAGCTTCTGTGCCTGCGTGCGTGCGTGAACGTGTTTTTACAGTGCGGAGAAGGAGTGGGGTGACGGCATTCGAGGTCTGTCCCTGAGCGCTGCACGTTATGCTCTTATGCGTCTGGAGGAAGGTCCTCCCCACACAAAGAACTGGAGGTAAACACACACACACACACACACACACACACACATACATACCAACATCGCCGCGTGGTGGATGTGGCTAATTCCAGAGAAATGAACAACACATCTGCCAATCTAATATCTGCCAGCTAATGTGATTCTCCACATCACAGCCATCACAAACCAACAAGAGTTAACACGTCAGACTCTTTCCCCACTTGTACTTTTTTACTTGCCCCCCTTCAGCTGTTTCCCTTTCGCGGCATTCGCGCCCTGGTTCTGTTTAGTTTCCCCCACCATGGACTTTTTTCGCCCCCACCCTGTACTGTGGCTTTGTCCCCCACCAGGCCTCAGCTGCTGGTGCTGGTGAGCATGGATGCCGAGCAGAATGTGGAGCAGCCCAGGTTGCTTTCGCTGACCAACCAACTGAAGGCAGGCAAGGGCTTGACCATCGTGGGGACGGCCCTGGTGGGCACCTACCTGGACAACTACGAACACACTCAGAGGGCCGAGCAGGTAGGCAATTTTCTCCATGAGATACAGGAAATATTTGCGGTTCACTATTCATACATTCTAGACTTTTTTTATTTTAACCTCTATCACTTGCTGAATAAAAAATGAGCGGCTTTGAGATGTACTTTCTGTAATTCCCAAAGGTGCCACAAGATGGTGTCAAAGAACTGTATCATGGGAAAGTTGTCATTGGTTTTCAGGAAGTATGGAACATGTCCTTTGTATGTTGGAGAGGAGCTAAATTTAGCCCAGGCTGTTAGTGGAAGCTATGGACGGTCTCGCTGCATGTGAAATCAAAGCTGTAAGACGATAGATATCAAGGAGAATTGTAAGATGAGTTTTGAATAATATCGCAGTGTTTTGGGCTCATAGTTTGTGGTATGTTTACAGTTTATCTATTAATACTAGAAATTTTATACAAAAGTCATCTTCTTTCACGATTTGGATTACTGTAAGCCTACTGTAAACCGAACTCACCCTCATAAAACTTTTGAAATAAATAAACATTTTACAGGTAACCTTTTTGAGTAAATTGCAAATTTTTGGTTTCACTTTCTCAGACTAAAATAAAATCTACTCACTTTTCAATTTTTTTTTCAAGCAAGTGTAAGAAGAAGTCTGATTGAATGTATATTCAGACATCGTATAAAACAAAGTAAAACTACTCACCTTTTCATGATGCTTGGAGAAGGGAGTATCGTGGAAAGTGAGTTAACTTCCTGCATTGTTCTTAATTGACGTGTAATAAAGAAGTTAACCGCAATGTACTAAAATAATATGGGCAGTGATGAAAAGTTGTATTCTTCACAATTTAGTGTGTCCCCCCCATCTGTGTAGTATTTATGGTGATAAAATGTAGCAATTGGACCAAATTTCTACGACAGGTTTGCCCTGGAAGTTGAAAAAAAAAAAACACTTCAAACCAAAAGGGCAGACTTCCTGTATCATTTCAGGCATTTCATGTCGCTAACTATAACTGACTTTGGGGTCTGACATTCCAAACAACGCCCCCCTCCCCACACACATCCTCATAGGCGCTACGTAAACTGATGGAGACAGAGAAGGTGAAGGGCTTCTGTCAGGTGACAGTCTCGTCCAACCTGCGGGATGCTACTTCCCACCTGCTCCAGGCCAGCGGCCTGGGTGGCCTCAAGCACAACGCCATGCTGGTGTCGTGGCCACGCAACTGGAAACAAGGCGACGAGCACCAGACCTGGAGGAATTTTGTCGGTGGGTTGGTTAGAAATATGTACAAATGGTGATAAATTTGCAGAAATGCACATTCGTTTTTTTATTCAATTAATCCACGGGATAATCAATTGTAAAAATATTGCATACTGAGAGTGCCACCTCTATCTTCTAACTCCTTGTAGAGTTGGTGCGAGAAACCACTGCAGCTCACCTGGCCTTGCTCGTACCCAAAAACATCGCAGCCTTCCCGTCCAACGGCGAGCGCTTTACCGAGGGTCACATTGATGTGTGGTGGATCGTCCATGACGGAGGCATGCTGATGCTGCTGCCCTTCCTCCTGCGCCAACACAAGGTGCTCCTCGAGCTCCTTTCTCTGTTTTTATGAAATACAGTAAAAGCGTCCCGGTGCAACAACATTTGTTCATTCACTCTCAGGTTTGGAGGAAGTGCAAGATGCGCATTTTCACGGTGGCCCAGATGGACGACAACAGCATCCAGATGAAAAAGGACCTGACCACCTTCCTCTATCATCTCCGTATCGACGCCATGGTGGAAGTGGTGGAAATGGTGACTTACCAACATAGCAATATTTAAAAAATAAATGTATATATTTTAACATCCAATGCGCTGTTCAGTCCCCATATAACTGATGTCAGAGTTTACTCCGCATTGCCTGCAGGAGGTTGGATTTGTTTCCAGTGAGGGTTGGACTCCACCAAGGTTGCCCTTTGTCACCAATTCTGTTCCCTTTATGACCCTAATTTCTAGGTGTTGTCTGGTTTGGTTGCCTCAGTACTGCATCTCTGCTTTTTGCAGATGACGTGCTCCCATTGGCTTCTTCAAGCCGCAATCTCCAACTCTTACTGGAGTCGTTTGCAGCCATGTTTGAGGCCGTTGGGATGAAAACCCATCCATCCATCCATTTTCTGATCCGCTTACCCTCACAAGGGACGTAGGGAGTGCTGTAGCCTATCCCAACTGTCTTTGGGCATTAGTACACCCTGAGCTGGTTGCCAGCCAGTCGCAGGGCAGTCATAGACGAACAACCATCTGCGCTTACACTCACTCCTAGGGACAATTTAGAGTGTTCCATTAACCCGCCATGCATTTGAAATTTGGGAGGAAACCGGAGTACCCAGAGAAAACCCACACAGGCACGGGGAGAACATGCAAACCCCACACAGAAAGCCCAGAGCCGGAAACAAACCCTGCACCTCTGTGCCGATGCGCTAACCAGTCGACCAACGGGCCACCTGAGATTAAAATCAGCACTTCCAAATCTGGGACCATGGTCCTTGGTCGGAAACAGGTGTCATGCCCTCTCTTGGTCGTGGATGAGATCCTTCCCCATGTGGAGGAGTCCGAGTATCTTGGGGTCTTGTTCACAAGTGAGGGAAGGATGAACTAAGAGATAAGCAGAATTGGTGTTTCCAGTGATGCGGACTCTCTTTCGGTTTGTCATCGTTCAAGAAGGAGCTAAGCCGAAAGTCGACGCTCTCGATTTAATGGTCAATCTAATCTAATCCAACTGTTACCTATGGTCTTGGCCTACGAGCTGTGGGTCATGATTGAAAGAACAAGATCCTGGATACAAGTGGCTGAAATGAGTTTCCTCCGTAAGGTGTCCAGGCCCTCCCTTCGAGATGGGTTGAGAAGCTCAGTCATCCGAGAGTGACTTAAGAGTAAAGCCGCCGCTCCTCTGCATTGAGAGGAGCCAGATGAGGTGGCTCGGGCATCTGATTAGCATGCCTGGACCCCTCCCTGGTGAGGTCACACCGGTAGGAGCCCTCAAGAGCGACCCAGGACACACTGGAGACACTGTCTCTGGCTGGACTGGCAACAACTTGGTATACCCCAGCAGGAGAAAGATGAAGTGGCTGAGGAGAGGGCCGTCTAGAGTTCCCTACTAAAGCTGCTGCCCCACCACACGGCCATGAATAAGCGGAAGAAAATGGATGAATGGATGGCCTTGCCTCAAAAATATTTCTTGTCCAGGACAGTTTCCGCTTACTATCACTGAGGCAAAGTGTTGTCTATCGGTGTTTTTACGCCGCTGGTGTGTTTCCCTGCAGCACGACAGCGACATCTCAGCATACACCTACGAGAAGACCCTGGTGATGGAACAACGCTCACAGATGCTGAAGCAGATCAACCTGACCAAGAACGAGCGTGAGAGGGAGGTAAGAAAGTTCCTGCCCTCATCTTTGAGAAAGGGACACTCAAAAATGTGCACGCGAATGGGACTTGACGGGTTCAGCTCGGCGTGGCTCATCTTGATTTGACTTGACGTGACACCTACATAGACTGAAGTGTATTTTGAGCAAAATCAGAACGGTGAGATGCCATATTCCTTTTCTGCATCTTTGCTGTGGAGCATGACGCCATGATGTCTTGGCAGTGGGATGGAATATACTGACACTTATCTGAACCTTTTGCTATTATTACCTCCCCCAGTCAAATCATGGTTGCTTTATATGTCACTTTTATGTGAGTCATTGCCTGCCATGCACCACAAATTGAAACTGGGATCAGTCAAAATCATCTCTTGAGTTCTTGATTTATATTTTTTTTCTTTTTACATTTTTCTCTCTTGCTGTGGTATCTTCACAGATCCAGAGCATCACTGACTCATCCCGCGGCTCCATTCGGCGCAAGAACCCTGCGTCTGTCACCACCCAGCTGAGTGTGAGCGAAGAACCGCCAGCGGCCGGTAAAGAGGAAAAGCCGGAGGAGGAGGTAGAGCGCTTGCATGGGTTTACTTGTATTTGTTGTCGAACTTCTTGGGTTCCATGTTTTGTATTTTCTTTTTTTTCGATAAAAACAATTTGCAAACTCACCCCCCCAATCACTGACGGCTAAGAAGCCTTTTGATTGGATGTGCACCACACGCAATGGTGAAACAGGAAAGCAAGGTGGGAATGCGAATGCAGTCTTGCATCAAAATGAATATGTTCTCATATTATTCCACACTTTTTAGTGCTGCCGTCGCTCAAAGGATTCACGCTCATCAGAAACCAAAATGAGCGACTCATTAGCAACAAGTGTGCTACTACTTTGCAGACTTATTTGACAGAAGTGCCTTGAGATACGAGTTAATTTGTTTCGTGACCAATAGCCAACACCGTATCTGAAATTGTCTTTCATCACTGAAATGAATGCAAATGCAATTAAGCAATTTGTTTCCCCCCAAAGACTTGTCTCCTGTGTTGAGTTTGCATGTTCTCCCCATGCCTCCATGGGTTTTCTCCGGGTACTCGGGTTTCCTCCCACATTCCAAAAACATGCGTGGCAGGTTAATGGAACACTAAATTGTCCCCAGGTGTGATTGTGAGCGCAGATCGTCTATGTATACACTGCGATTGGCTGGCAACCAGTTCAGAGTATACCCAGCTACTGCCCAAAGTCAGCTGGGATAGACTCCATCACGCCCCGCGACCCTAGTGAGGATAAGCGGATCAAAAAATGGATGGATGGAAGGTCAAATTACGAAAATATTCACCAACCTTCTAAATGATTGCGGATGTGGGTTCCCCTCCAACAATACCTGTTTTGTGAAAACTGACCCCGTACTTCCCGGGATCTAGGGAGGAGCAAAGGAGGGCGACCCCGCCGCCCCTTCTGGCAGAAAATGTCAAAATTCTGCCCAAACCTCTGATTGACCCTGACATTTGATATTTTGTGTTGTCCCATCATGATCAACAAGTACAGCATGTTTAATTAAAACCTAAATGCACTGCTGGGTTAAACCCACTTGGTGATTTGGCATAGAAACGACCCTGCATCCAAATTTGGTTGTGGATGCTCAGATTGACCAACATGTTTTAGTTGCTCTGTGTTACTGTTTAGTAGTCAAGCTATCAAATGACGAGACAACTGTTCTTGAACCCCACTTCCTCTCTCTTGTCCCTCTCAAACATTCTGTGACTTTGACCTGCATTCCAACACTCGTGGATTTACATGTATCTCCACCTCCGGCCTCGCTACCATCCGTCCTCCTCCTCCTCTTCCTCCTCATAGTCAAAGTCGGCCTCTCCCCCTGTGCCCACCCCTGCCCAGGTGCAGCTCATTCACGAGAACACCACCCCGACCAGCCCCGCCACCCCGGCGGCCCCAGCAGCCTCGGCCGAGTCGGCCCAGAGCCCCGGGGAGCAGGTTCAGATGACCTGGACGGAGAAGTGCGATGGGGACGCCAGCAAGTCCGCCGCCGCTGCCACACCGTGCGGCATCAAGGACATCTTCAACATGAAGCCGTGAGTGCTCACAGGGGTTCCACCACACGATACCCACACATCTACTACTACGGATAGGGACTGAGCCAGGTAATAAACTGGCCTCGCGGTTGATTAATTCAAAGGAAGGTCAAATCAAAAATGTTCTTGGCAATAATGGGTTCTACGTGACCCCCACTAGTCTTATCACAGCATTCTGATGAATATTGTGTTTGTGGAATATCAATGAAACTGCAAAATCCACCCGTTTTAATCTCTCTCAGGGGTCAGCCGTTTTCATTTGTTTTAAACACAAGTACTGTATATGTACTTAATCTTAAGTACAGAGTGTGAGTACTCTTGCTACTCTGGTTCTGATATCTACGTCTTTCCCTTCTTGCTCCTGCTGCAGTGAATGGGAGAACCTGTAAGTACCAAAGATCCTTCAAACCTCACTCTGGCTACTTATTACATGACATGAGTGGATGAGGACAATTAAAATGTGTGAGAGTGAGCATCTATCATCCACGACCACACGAGTGGCTTTGTCCTGCCTTACAAGTCCCGACATCCTTGTCCCGTCTGTGTGTCCACCCAGGAACCAGTCCAACGTGCGACGTATGCACACGGCGCTGCGACTTAATGAGGCCATCATCAAGAAATCCTCCGAGGCCAAGCTGGTCCTGCTCAACATGCCCGGGCCACCTAAGAACCGGACAGGTGATGAGAACTGTATCCTTTGCTAAAATCCTGATTCAACAGAGAGTGGATCTCTTTTAGACTCTAAATCAGTTGTGCCCACACCTTTCCAGCATGCGAGCTAGGTTGGACGATGCCCGTATTTTCCGCACTATAAGGCCCACCTAAAATATTATATATAATAATTATATTAGTAGAGCTCAATTGCAACTTGTGAGTGTGTACTTCATGCATGCATGGCACCACACACACCCTCAGAGGCCAAAGTGCGCAGGAACAGACTGTATTTTTTTTTTTTGGTTTTTTAAAATTGCTATGAGTGTAGTACAGTATATGCTTATTTATCTTTTTACTAGTTTATTGTCTCCTTGTCCTTTCAAGTCATGTTTAAAATTGACTTGAAAGGACAAGGACTTGAAGATGATCACATCTTCTGAAGTTGAGGGCCGTCCCGTTCTTTTAGCTGGGCATAAGCACCCATCCGTAATGAATTTACCATGCCATCTCACTCTGGACTTCCTCTCTGGGAGCTCCTTTCCGAATTTTCTGCGAAATGCACGTTGAACAACAGTCCATGATTCAGTTTTTGCAAATTGAAGCACACAAAATGCCTTTTCTGGTTGAGTGAACGCCATTAATGGGTCTGAAAAGAAATTAAAAAAAAATCAATAGCCTTACAAAAAACTTAATGTAATTAGTCAAGTCAAGTCAACTGTATTTATAGAGCACTTTCAAACAGCCATCGCTGCATACAAAGTGCTGTACATGGATCAATTGAACATATGATAATAAACAGTAAAACAAATCGGTAATAAAGACGGTAGAAAGCACCGAACAGTAAAACCGAGAACAAATCTAAGTCATAAGTCATGCTGAGTCGAATGCCAAAGAATACAAGTGAGTTTTGAGGAGGGTTTTGAAGATGGGCAGCGAGGAGGCTTGCCGAATGTTCAGTGGGAGGTCATTCCAGAGAGAGAGCTTTAAAATGGCACAACTTTTATCTTACTACCATTCATAGTTAACTCATTCACTCCCAAAGACGTTTTTATATGTCTTTTCAGACTTGGTTTCGAATTGACTAATGTGCCCAAGACTTTTGGAATACCCTGTATATCATTCCCTCCAAACACATTATGCTAATTACAGTATTATGGATGATTGAGATTTCAAACAGTGATGCTGTTTGAAAAAGTTCATGCCAAACCAAATGGTTCAGCATTTATTTCTGCAAAAGCATTTCATTCATTCCTGCAAAACACATTTAGACGCAACATGATGATATATCTTTTATATATGGATATAAGTTAACCTGACTTTTAAATTGTTGTTGTGATGCCATATTGAAGTTCCTTGACCTTTCTCAACCAGACATGGAGTTCCTTGAGGTCCTCACTGAAGGTCTCAACCGGGTCCTTCTTGTCCGCGGAGGTGGACGCGAGGTCATCACCATCTACTCCTGAAAAAGCAGAGCCCCACCCCCTCCCATCCCGCCTCCCTCCAACCTGACCATTACCAGTCCCCTTCACCGCCCATCAGCCCTGCTCCTGTGTCATCCGTCTCACCCAACTCACTCAAATGCAGCTTCATCTTCATGTCGCCCTCACTGTTTAATGGCGTATCATAGCCGACAGGCAGCTCGACTCGGCTTCTGCGCCCTGACGAGCAGAATCATGCCGGGCCAAGCTGTAGACTGTTTTAGTCGCCAGACCTCGATTGGTTCAGTCTTCTTGGTTCACTGAGCCTGGCGTTGGCCGTTGGGAGCGTTTGCCGAGCCGCGGTTGCGAATGCATGCAAACTTGTGTTTTCCGTTTGAATCTGTGTCGTTTGCTGACCCAAATTGTGGGGGGAAAAAGGCAAAGAAGATCTTTAAAAATGAGTCCCGTTGTCAGGATCCTAGACTGCCGCCAAGACCACCACCAGCCAGGGAAAGGGGTCTTCACATACAAATTGTGAAATCCACGCCGGCCGCTTTAGTGCTTACGGCCGTCCTTGTCTTTCTTCAGTGGCTGTTTG
>CAAKHF010022221.1:0-15193 GCA_901007745.1 Hippocampus kuda | reverse complement strand
GCAGGGGTTTTTTTCCCCCCCCCCCCCCCCCCCCCCCGCCCCTCCGTTGCCACATGATGTGCCAAAAACATAAAAAAAGGAGGAAAATAAATGTAATTTGTTTCCTCCATTTTCAGTAGCTGAAAATCCAAAAATTAAACATCGATGAGGTTTTTTTTTTATTTGTTTGACAAAAAAAATTGACTCATTTATTAGACCATAATCCGGGTGATTATAAATTGAAAACAAGGGGAAGCATATCTTCTGTGTCAGATGAAATACATTTAGTCAATTGCAAGAGCGCTTCAAACACATTTGACTGATGGATCACGGTCACAGTCCAGGTTGATTGTGTTGCTTGCAAGGCATTTTCTTCCCCGTTTTTGTTTTGTGTGTGTGTGTGTGTGTGTGTGTGTGTGTGTGTGTGTGTGTGTGTGTGTGTGTGTGTGTGTCAGATTAGAAAACAAATTAAATAATCCGTCCCTTTTTCGTGTTCTCAGTGCCAAGTGAATGGTACACGGATCGAAACAAACAAACAAGGATAGCCTTGCTTGCACACAAACTGTGAATAGCATGTTAGCAGCAGGCTAGCGTCATGACGACAAATCACGGGGCGGGGGTAAACGCTCACGACCAGCAGCCCTTTGTGTGGATCCCTGTAAATAATGTACAAGCTACGCGCTTCGTTGGGTATGAGTGTCGTATTTTTTGACATATTCCAAGAAAGAAAAAAAAGAACAAAAGGAGGCTAAACAGTCCTTCGCTCAGAGGGAGCCTTGGAAATGGTGGTTTTAAATGTCTATTTATTTATTTATGGTATTGCCTCCACGCGCACTGCACCTGCACCGTTCATGCAAAAGTGGTATTTTTTCATCTAGAGAACAAAAAAAAACAAAACGTATTTATGTTTATAGACAGAGCTTATCGACGGAGTACGTCATCCACTCGACTACATGTTTTGTGTCGTGGTCTGCCAAATTTGTATGTATATATTATATGTGCCATATGATTTACAGAGTCAAATTCTATTTAATCGGAGAACAAGTCTGCTGACTTTCTTTCAAAAGAAAATAAGGAAAAGAGCTCTGTGTGAATTTTAAAGTGTGGGCTTGGGAAGTAGATGACCGCATGTTATCTTTACTCAAACGGGCTGATGAGAGGACAGCGGCTTCTGTAGCAAGGAAACCCACTTTGTCCACCAGAGAGACTTCTATGCAGTAGACTCACCAGTGACATTTTATATACAGAACTATATACAGTCCATATTTAATATAGATGTATACACGAACATACAGTACTGCGCGCCAAGTCTTAAGCCACCACTAGCTTGGTTGTTTTCTCCACCTTTTTTGATAGTAAAGTGGTGAGATTAGCATTAGCATTTATCCACCTTTAGATTTCACGCAGAACCTCGCGGGAGCATGATATTGCTGCAACTGTGTGCGCTTTGCGCAGGGGGAAAACCTACAACAAACCAGGGTGGGAGATGTGAAGTTTTCTCAAGTTCACGTGTACTGTTACGGCTCTAGAACTACTTCCAAAGGGAGGAAATCGCAGCTGTTTAACCCTTTCATGCACCAGTCACGGTAACCTGTAACTTGATCATGATAAGCTGTCCACCGTGGTCGCCGCTGGCCCTGAAAGGGTTAACTTTGCTCCCTCATTCTGTTTATCGGTGGTCCCACCGTCATGACCAACAGTCGATGAATGTTGTTCATCAAAAACAAGGCAACGTATTTAGTCCTAAAAAGCATTATCAAGCCACTGTGATCTAAGTGGAGAGAGTCTGCTGTCTCAACATTAACACAGATGTTAAATAGAGGAAGTTCAAAACAAAAGAAAATAATTTCGATTGTGATTCAGCTAAAATGTATTGCACAAAAAGTTGAAGGCAAACTGTAGCATGAATGTCGGAAAACAAATCGCCCTTGAACTGCAACTGTATTGTCCCTAAGTTAAATACAACTGAACTGTACTGAAGAAATGTGCTGGACTGGATTAAAAAGAAATTGAAAGCTGAAGTTTAAGCATATGTAAAGTTCACTGATGAAGCGAATTTGCCAAGAGAAATCAGAAATTGCCCTTCCCCGCAAACCAGGAAGTAGCCCCATTGACAAAACGTACACCAACTTTTTTTCATCTATTTTGGAAAAAAAAAAACAATCATTCTGCTGGTGGTCTAAGACTTTAGTGACTAAACGCTGGATTGTGGTATGAGGTTGAGAAGTGCATCTGGGAACGAACGTGCAATAGCTCACACGAGGACTTGTTTTGTTCATTGTCCTTAAGACATCTATTTTGTATACGTCCTCTGTAGAGTCATTATGAGTCACTTTATTTGCATTTTAGTTTTTTTTTGTTTTTTTTTGGGGGGGTCACTTGCACTTGTCGTAGAATTATAAATAGTTACTTTACATATTTATACAATCATACATATGTATATATGTATGTCTACAGTATATGGGAATTCAAACTGAAATTAGTTTATTGAGCTGTCTAAAACAAACAAAACAAAAAGGCTGGATTTATTTATTTATTTATTTCGGTGTTGCTTGAATGTCCAGGACCATTTGTGGTGAATGCTGCTAGTACTGGTAGATGTCTTTGTACTGTATATAAAAACCACATCAACCCCAGGTGGTCATTTCAGAAGTGAAGAACTAAAAAAAAAAGTGTATAGACAATACATATCAGCGGAGGCGCTTGACGCAACAGTATTAGAAAAGCTCTACTGATGCAATAGAAACATGCTCCTTTAGCTATCAATAAATTATTCATTGCTTTGGAACTTGCCAAAATGTGACTATAATTTATTAGAAATCTAGGTAAGTCAAAAACAGAAAATAAATGGGGTTTTTTTTGGGGGGGAGGGGTGGTTTAAGAACATTTGCCTGCATCAACTGAGCCGTTGACAAAGTCTGAAAAGGAGACGCGCAAAATGTTTTGGCGTAATCTATTTCCCATCTATATATATATATATATATATATATATATATATATATATATATATATATATATATATATATATATATATATATATATATATGTTTTATACTTGCTGTTTGCATGGTATCGTGTGGCGATATTTGTTTTCATGGTTTTTAAAGTGACGATGCGCGCTAAAAGACAATGGTGAGGAGGGCGGGGGGGCGGGGCTGCCAAACGACGATCTCGAAAGGTCTTTTGCAAAAAAAAAAATTATAATAATAAGAAGAAGAGTTCTCTTTACCGTTACTTGTTCTATATTTTGCTTAAAGTAGTATTGTGAAAAAAGTTGATTTTGTTGTTCGAGGCCTCGGGCTGGTCATATGTACATATGAATGAATCACTACAGACACTAACTTACTACGTGTTGTCTTTTCTTGTACACTGTTCAATCACTGTGGACTCAAGTTTGGACTTTTGTAAGATGATGTGCAATATTATTTCGCGTTTTGTTTAGTTTTTTTTTTTCTATCCAAGCTCTACTTGGTTTGCTTATTTTCGTCCAAATTGTCAGTCAGCCGCATCCAAAGCGCTCACCTTGAGCACTGTAATCACCTTTCGTGGTGCCAGAGTGCAGTGCAGATGTGAACGCCGCTGTCCAGCAAAAAGCATCTTTTGTTTTCTTATTAAAATGCAAAAGAATATTTTTCGGTTTAGTTAAGGATGAAAAAATATATACAGCAAATGTTCATCTGTCAAACCATTTCTTTTTGCTGACCAATGAAAAGCATGCATCTCCAAATGTCTTCTCTCCCTCAAAAGAGAAAATTGCTTTCTTTCTTGGGTCGTCAGATAAAAATCTTTTTAAAAAACATCATTTTTGAGGTATGATGATATGTCCAAATATTGTCTTTTTCTATCTCTCGAACTCCAAATTTGGAGTTTTGTATCGGAAAGCAAGATTTGTTTTGGGGAGTGTTGGGTAAAAATCTTAGAACAAACTTTGGTTAAACAAGCTTTTCATTGGAAAACCTGTTTTGTCTTTTGATCAAATACTTTTTTGTTGTTGTGTTTGGGATTAAAAAAAAACCTGTATTTTGAGTGCATTCTGTGCTTTTCATTTGGAAAATTGTATGTCCTGTATCTCCACTTTTATGAGCTAAAACACAAAAGCACCAACATTTTTTGAGGGGTGGCGGTGTGGGGAACATGCAACATACATCCTTTTGATTGGACAAAACGCCATTGCCTTGACACCTTAGAGTGTTACTGTCCGAAGAAAAGCATGCATCTCCAAATTTAGTCAGGAAAATTATTTTTGTCAACATTTTGGATAAAACTCATGAAATATGTTTTAAATTCATTTTGGATATGTTTTCTCAGTTTGCGATGCATGTCGTTGTCCAATCAAAAGCATGTATCCCCAAACAATTATTTTGTTTGTTAAATGACAAATACATTTTCTTTACCTTTTGGAAAAAAAAAACACGATTAAAATGTTTTTAATTGGACTGTCATGCCATCAGCCGCCGTTCATCCTACAACATCCCCACAAAAACTGCTTGGTACCAAGCTGCAAGTACTACCTGCTCACTTTGACAAATTTATTTTGAAAAAAAATCTTGCATGTTCTGGCCATTTTCTCTCTCTCTCGCACCAAAATACAAGATGTCCTAACTTACTGAGTTTGTCGTGCTCAAAAATGTTCATCAATCATCCCACAAAGCCCTTCATCCTACTCCTGCCTCCCTCCTCTTCCTCCTGCTCCTCATCCTGTCCAGCTCTGTATTTTAAATGTGACTGCAGTATCATTCCCAAAAGGTGATCAAAGAATATAAAACTCGCGCTTCCAACGCTGGGAGCGGCTCTGCTTGGACACCACCAAAACGACAGTTCATTTGGGAACCAGCATCTACACTCACACACACATATACATAACTCTCCCCCGCCCGACACCTTCCACGATTCCACCCCAAGCAACAAACTGTAGCATGAGACAAAAAGGCTGCCGGTGATCATTCCTCAAGTCTCCGTCCTTAAATGGATGTCAAGGGCTCTGATTAAATATGAGTGAGCAGGTAGAGGAGCAAAACACCACAAAAACAACACACTTTACATTGTGGCAAGGAGGTCACCCCCAATCTCATCACCAAAGTACATTACAAAAACAAAAAAATAAATAAATTGCAGCTGCCCAAGTGCTGCAAGCAGAGCCGCTCTCCAGTCAGTGTAAACATTGTGTGCATGCATGTATGAACATGACAATAATAGATTTGAGTGTTTATGCTCTCAAGTGTTTTTTTTCCCTTTTTTCCGATCGCACGACTCTGTATTTCCCACGTCCCCTCGCTATTCTTTTAGAAGTGTTTCCAAATGACGACTATTACTATAGTAGAGTACAAGATTCTATTTTTCATGTATTGTCTGGAAAAAATAACTACCAAAGTATATTTATGTTAACTATATATAAATTCATATAAATATATATATATATATATATATATATATATATATATATATATATATATATATATATATATACATATAAAATAAAACATGACATTGTGCAAATATGTGCTCCAGTGAATTAGACGCAAATATTTTTGGGGGTGAAAAAAAAAATGCAACCAAAAGTTGAATAAAGAGCCAAAGTAGCTAGAAAAGCCAATTTTATGATTTGAACAGTTGAGAATATTGTGGAGATATTTTCAGAAAATCAATTCAAGAAGTTAAACTCGTATGCTAGACTATTCATTTAAATAGGTTTCAAACAGCCAATCCCTGTTTTCTTTCTCTACAATTTTTTTTATTTCCAAAATGTAGGTCATTTCTTGAGAAGCTCCAAGCTGTAAAAATTGTTTAAGAATACAAAGTCTGCAGATATTTCTCTGACGTCATTTTACATTTGAATAGAACTACTGAAATGTATCCATTTATTGAGATGACCCCACTGATCGAGATAGGATCAACATTTTGTTAACACTAAAAGGTCAAAGGTATGCTATGCTTTATATCACTCAGCTTTGCCATATGGGTAAAAAAAATGCAAAGAGCATTAATGCTAACTTTCTGAATATTGTTTTTATATTTAAAATGTTTGCAGCTTTGGTACATACCAATAATGCCGACCTTGTTTTTAATTCACTGGAGTCGTGGGAAACACTATATGGATGCCTGAAATGTAGTGCAGGTTATTATGTATTGCAAACACACAAGTCACCGCGACGAAAGACTTTTGCCATTCAGAACCGGTCATTGTGTGGTAAAGCTGTTTTGTTCCTTTCGGTTTCGTGGGGTGGGGTGTGTTTTGCACATGTGCTGGGGTGGAGGGGGCTGGTGGTGGTGAGAGGGTGGGCTACATGTAAATAAATTAAATACAGTGAGTGTGGCAATGTTTATTTTCTGTGTTAGTGGAAGTTAAATATTCTAAGGTTTGAAAAAAAAAAAGGAAAAAAGTCAACATGTAATCTCTATTGTGTTTCATGGTACATTTAAAAAAAAACAGAGGAAAGAGTAGTTTTATCTTACATTTCAAATGCTTCTCTCTCTATGGCTTCTGGCTATGATACTCATTCTATTTTATAGATTTGTCAGCACAAAATGCAATAAACCAATACCATTTTATTACAGCAGTTGTGTGGTGACATTTTTTGAATGAATACATAAAAAGGAGAAAGAGCAGTCTTTGAACTGAAACATTCACGTGCTGGGAGAAGACCGCAGAATTGTCCTAAAACCAACAGAACATTGACCTCACAAGCATGGGATGTAAATTTTCACAATATATATATAAAAAAAAAAAACAACAACAACAAAAGGTTAAAATCGTTTACAAAACATGTCTATTACGTTTCCTATTACTCAGTAATGTCGAGGGTACATTTGTGTCATCTGACCCATGTTGGCTGCTGGTCTAACTGGTGGAAGCTGCTGTTGTTGTTGCTGTTGTTGTTGGAGGTGCAATTGGGACTGGTGTTGCATTTGTTGTTGTTGTGGCTGCTGCTGCTGTTGTTGTTGTTGTTGTTGTTGTTGTGGCTGCTGCTGTTGTTGTTGAGTTGGGGGGGCGCCGGAGTTCATCAGGTGGTTGAGAGCCGGTCCACTCTGGATGAGTGTCTCCAGGGCTTTCTGGACACTCGGGTTATCAAGATTGATACCACCGGTAGAGTTGGCGGCTCTCAGACCACCTGCAGAGGTGGTGGCAGAGGCGTTGCGCCCCATGGGGGCGCCGTAGCCCTGAGCCGCCGCCCCACCGGGGCGCACCGAACTGTAGTCCTGGGTGGTAGAGGAGGAGCCTGAAGCGCTTCCCTGCAAGCTCGAGTTGTTTTTGAAAAGACTGAGGATCTTGGCCTGGAGCTCCTGGTTGGGGTTGGTCTGCGTGCTGAGAGGAGTCGACAGTGGTGCCATGTGGGCTGATTGTGCCGCCATGGGGCTGGACTGCACGGCCATGGGGTTGGTCTGAACGGCCATGGGATTGGACTGAACCGCCATGGGGTTGGACTGAACCGCCATGGGATTGGACTGAACCGCCATGGGGTTGGACTGAACCGCCATGGGGTTGGACTGAACCGCCATGTGGCTAGACTGCTGTGGTGCCATGAGGCCAGGCTGGGGCGCTATGAGGCCAGAGTGTGGTGTCATGTGGCCGGCCGGTTGTGGCACCGGGCGGGCAGAAAACCCGGGAGGTAATACCGCTGCCGGCGCCACACCCATCGCACTCACCACAGGCAGCCCTGTGGCCGAGGGTTGAACCTCAGCAGTGGCGGGAAGGGCCACAGCTGTCCAGAGAGAGAGGTTAGCATGTTAGCATGACCCCGTTGTCCGTTTTGACGGCATGAAGATTGATGAGTTGTACCTGTGTGAGGGTCCGCTGGATTTCGTGTCAGCCGCGCCCGTTTGTCAGTGAGGTACACAATCAGACCTTCCAGTTCCTCGGGCGTCAAAAACCTACCAAGCGACAACAAACCCAAGTGTGCCAACAATTATTGACCCGTGGTACACCCATACTTAAGATTTGGGAAAACAAACCTCAAGACAGATCACCATACAAAAACGCCCCCCCCCCCAAAAGTAG
This sequence comes from Hippocampus kuda, assembly GCA_901007745.1. NCBI lineage: Eukaryota > Metazoa > Chordata > Actinopteri > Syngnathiformes > Syngnathidae > Hippocampus > Hippocampus kuda. Next base: position 7,218 of record CAAKHF010022221.1, on the reverse strand, counting down.
AAATGTGAACCATCACATTTTGCAGTTTTTTTGTGCTACCTCTTTGGCACCATCTGGTGGATGGTGGTGTTACGTTTAATTCATTCAGTGTTTATCGCAGTCTGCATGTGAGATTCAGATTCAGAAACTGAACTGAGAGATGATGTTTTATTGGCAGCCAAAGTTCAAGTACGCTTCTGCTTCTCTCCAAATGCAGCTACCAACAGCCCTCTTAAAATATACAAGGCGTTGTGACGAGTACATAGTAATAATCGAAAAATAATTTTCAAAATTTACCAACAATTCAAGGGACAACCAGTCTTTTGTAACAATTTGTTCCTAGGTGGGGTATAGTACATTTTATTCAATAATTTTTCAATCAATGAAGAGAAATTTCTAGCGACACACTTGATAATCCCTCATGGCAGACTAATGTTCCGCTGCAGAGTGGTTGGGAATCAGCACAACAGGTGATTCAGCTGAGTTGTTAACGTTTTCTTACCTGTTCTCTGTGAGCAGCGTGATGGACGTTAGCACGGAGACGGGGTGGCTCTCGCGGTCGGGCTCACGGAGAAGCACGTCGTCGGCCATTTTGGCAGCCTTGCGGGCGATCTCCTCGCGATCCTTCTCGCGGGTCTCCATCTTGTAGGCGTCATAATTGTGGCCGATCAGCATCATGGCGTCCTGCATCGGCATGTTCCGGTGCTCTGTGAACGGTTAAGACAGCAGTGCTTTTTTTTTCCTCACAGCAATTTAAAACAATTATGAGGCGTTTAAATACCATGTCTGATATACTTATTGAAAAAATACCCAAAGGATAAAACAAAATGTCACACTTCACAGCCTTATTTTCTTTCCTCGCTGGAATCTGCCGGGATTCATGGTGTGGTCCTGTCTCGTGCAAATGAGAGAATGCTCAATCGTCCAGACGGGTATTTCAAAAAGTAAACTGCTACCATAAATTGGAGACGAGGGATGGAGTTTTGGGGTACGGTGCTACTTGTTGAGTACTCTGTCAGCTCCCATCAAGACAGTAAAATGCATTGTAATTTCACTCATGGAGGCAGCACTTCATCACCAAGATCTCCTATTTCAATATAGCCACACATTATTCAAGATTATCGCCCACATCCTATTTCTGTAGCAACACAAGTCTTTGTTGACTGCCAGTATCTTTCTGGGTCTTAACAAAAAAAAAAGTCATACAATGCAACGTATTGTATGGGAGCATCAAAATTCGATTCCAGCTGAAAAAGTTCATATTCCTGGGAGTCCACATCACATCGCCATGTAATACATACTAAGCCACGTGTGGGGGTTGAGTGGTTAACTTTTTTTCCCAAGCCACACAACATGCTAATGAAGCAACAGCCGAAACTGTCAAGTCAGGTAAGAGTTTTTATTTTTACACCCCGCCCTCCCCCCAAAAAAGAAACCCAGTCCTTAAATTAACCATAGACAAGATGAATGTCATCTAAGAATCTTCTAAACCGGTTATGCTTACTAGGGATGCGCATGGACAAATTGGTCCATAACACACAACATGCAGTTAACGCGCGCATGCAAACACAACAAAGAGTTCTGTTGTAGCATAAAATTGTCTCTTATCACAGCACTGTTGCAGTAAATTTGTTGTGACTGTTAATGTTGATGTTAATGTTACATTCTGAGAAAAAATAAAACTACACTTTCCACATCCTTTTTGTCATTTTGTCTTTTTTCATTAAAAAAAATACAATAAATAAAAAAGGTTTTTACAGAACCCATGGTAATATAATTATTGTATTGATATGTTTATTATTGTATTGATATCTGGCAAAAATATCAAGATATGAAACTATGGCCATATTGCATGGCCCTTGTCATCACCCTTTGTTGTTCAAAGCCCTGCGGCAGATGCCCCAAGACTCCCCCTCCCCAGCACCCAGCCCCCCGAGGCCAGGGGCCATGACTGTCAGGCCGGGAAACTGCTGAAGCTCTCATTTACGATTTCATCCATTGCTACATGAGCATATAAAATTGTAAACACGGTAACACGTATTGTTGTAAACAACTGTGCATACTGTTTATAGTGTATTTTTTATAATTTGGCGATGGCCGGCAGTCAGCTTTGTCTCGCTCACTTAAAACCAGTGAATGGGAGTGTGCAGTGGAGTTACTTGTTGCATTGCTGAACGCGAGATTTGACAGCCAATAAGATGACAGTGATGTCATGGCCCCACTCAGCCAGCATTTTAGAACCATTCCGTTAGTTTTTGAAAAGTGGTTCCATAGTAACCTGACAGCCCCAAAAAAGTGTAATTGAGAAGAGACCACTAATTGTGGAGCAAGGCTGTTTGAGTATGTAATGGGTACAAGCGAAAAATGGCTCTTGTGAATGCGGTCAATGGGATAAATTGGGAAATTTACCATAATATTTCTCAATTTCAATTGCCCATCTGTGAAGGGAAAAAGTGATTTGGGCTTCCAACTTGAAATTGGAAATACATTGGTTCCGCGTGTATATTTCAAACTTCCATTCCTGCGACGGTGAGAGCTCAAATTTGTATGCAAGTTGAAACATGCCACAGTCCATAAATAAATTACACTGACGCAGTAGGAAAGTCAAAATTACGTTGATTATTATTTAAAAACACTTACTGTATTAGCCATATATAAAAACAAAACAAAACAAAAAATACAAAAAAGAAAAACAGTTCAGTGGTACCTGAGCACATCTTTGCACACTATGTTGGGATAGTCATGAATCTCTGGATACTCGATAACAGCATATAAATTCGGTTCTGCATTGAAATTTGTGTATAGTGCATGTTACTGAATATAGCGTAGTTAAGTTACCTTGAGGTGTGCCAAACAGGATGTTGACCGTGCAGGATCGGTGCACCTGATGCTGCTGGGTAATGATGATGGCAAACGGAGTGCGAGCACGGCCCACATCCTCCAGCGCCTGAGTCAGGGACACCTCGGTGTTGAGGAAGATCAGGTCCACTACCATGCCCAAGTCATGGACTTTGCGCCCGACCGTCTCAGCATACTCCCTGCTGTGGGTTAAACAAACCCACGCACACACGAATTGAAAAAAAACGAAAAGACTAGTGCTCAAACTTCTTGACTTGGAATTGATGTTTTCAGAGGAAGAGAGCGCGGCCTTACTTCTGTGCCTTGTTGACGACGATCACAGAGCAGTCAACAGGGCGTTCGGTGTCGTGGCGGCGCTGCAGTTCTTCATAGTACTGTCGATAGAGCTCATTACGCCGCCGCTCCTCCAGACGGGCGCGGTCATCTGTTGTTGATGACAAAGAGGCTAGTATTCAGCATCTTTTTAGGTTCAAAAAGCACCATGTGAAGTCAACTCGCGCTCAGTACGCAATCGGTCACTCCCGTTCCCGAACGCGCAATTTATCTGGCACGCATGTATGACTGGATTTACTGTGTGTGGTTCAAGTTTAAAAAAAAAAAAAAATTATTTGCTCTCAAGTGGCACAAACTAACATGTGGTGGTGTGAGCCGAGGAGGAAACTAGCCCTGGACATGTGCCACCGGACGGCCAAAGGAGCAAAGACCAAGATTCCAGACACACCCGTTTATTAAAAATAAACAGTTCCTCCGCTTCATCGCAAGCCCTCATGAGCACAGCACTCAGGTACACAGTCAATGGAAGCCTGATGTCATTGAAACGCCAATTGATAAGATCTATGCACCCACTGTAAACTACATCTTAAGTCTAGACAATTAAATGTATTCAAAACATGGTACATGAGAGATATGGCGCTCATTCCCGAAGCAAAATAATTGCCAACAGTGGCCAGTGGAGAAATGCCAACATGACCCACATTTAAACCAACAGGAGAAGAGTCAGCGGAGACCAACTACACACTAATGCGTACTGTTTTGTATTTGTTCATGGTATGTATTTCTTTACCTCTATTGTGAATGGCTCTTGTGGAGTTAGTGATCGAAATTTGTTTCACTTGTGTCGTCATTGCAAACACGGCCATAATATATAAGTGTACCAAAAAAAAAAAAAGATGCATTCAATTGAAAATTGGGACCTACAGAGTAAAAAAAAAAAAGCAGCTACATTTATAATACTGAACAGTCAAATCCATTATTTCAGATTTTTTTTTCTGCCCAATTGACTCATTGGTCCATACAAGAGGAAATATGCTCAATAAGAATTAACGTTTGCTTGTCGGACATTTGAGTGCTGCTTTTCTTTTTTGGCATATCGTGCCTGTAACCTCCCAAATAGCAGCTAAAGCTCACAATTGGCCTTGGTGGATTAAAACAAGGAATACATGGTCGCCTTGATGGAGTTTGGAAATGTCCCCTCACTTGAAACACAGGGATGACATACCTTCAGCCTCACGCCGCCCGTTCCATGGGTCTTTGTACTGGTCCCTGTACGGGTCATCCTTCCTTCTGGCAAAGTAGTCATCTGCGGGATTTCCACCACGGTAGTAACGGTCATATTCCTCTCTGCTGTATCAAAACATTTAAGAGGGATTCAGCACAAAAGTCTTTCATGTGGTTGGTTCCAGCTGCAATGCATAGACTTTACTTGTAGCCGGGATCTCTCGGCCCGCCTCTCAGGTCCTTGTCTCGGTTCTCCGAACCGCGGTAGCGGTACTCATGGTCGCGGGGATGGCTTCCTGTTCTTTGCTCTCGGCCGGAATCTCTAACAGGGTCCCTCCCGTCACGGGAATCACGATCTCGGGGTTCACGTGCATCGCGATCTCGGTTATCACGAGGGAACACTGGAGAGCGGGACCGAGGTCGGGGATCCTTGCCGTCCCCGTAACCGCCATATGGTCTGAGTAAGAAGGCAAAAGTAGTGAGATGGTACATTCTGTAGCTTCTTTTACAATATATCATGGATGCCTCAAATACAATCTTTAATATGACAACGAATAGTTGAAATGTACATCTGGGCCAAATAAATGCAGTCCGGGAGACTCCAGTGTACAAGTCCTCGTTCCAAATGGTCTTAAATCCAGCGCTAAAAACAAAAATCCACCTTTTAATTGTAGTTCATTCGGGATATTTCAGTGTCATTTCCCCAAAAGTCACACCATGCTGTAAATAAGCAGTCACACATTCAGAAAGGCAAATAAAATAAATAATTCCTCAATCGGAATGTGAGGAATAAATGAAAATATGAAAAATTGCCCTGTCCTACAAGGTCCCAATGCGCGGAAACAGTTGTCAAAATTGAGGCTGGGGTAAAATATGCCAAGTCTGCTCATGTGACAAATGACCGATACGCATCAAAGTGGATGAGGCGTGTGAGAGCTTCCATGATTGGTTGTTACAAAAGTTAAAACCCAATCTCCAGACGACAAGCTTTCCCTCGATGTGTGCCAGATGATATCCCAGTAAAAAGAGATCTTGCGGCGTAGGCTTTGTTCGGCGTGCGGAAAGAGACCAGAGGTGAGGCAGAACAACAAGCCTCCTCAGTTTCCGGCTGAGAAGAAAAACGTTGTCCTTGAGCAACCTCCCCACTCACCTGACCTGGGTCCATGTGATTTTCTCCCTTTCGCCAAACTTCAAGGGGGTCATTGAGGCTACGATTTGAAGACGAGTATGACAGATCTGCACAAGATCCCGGAAGTATCGTTCCAGGAGTGCACGAAAATGTACCTGTTGTGATACCAGTCTGGGAAATTCTGACAGATGTGTCATAAGCAAGCTGTAGAAACTCTTTAGATCAGGGTCCCCAACCACCGGGCCACTTGGAGCCGGGCCGCACAGAAAGAATAAATAACTTGCATTCCTTCCGTTTTAATCATTTCAGAATCTGAAAGATGTTTTATTTTGAAAAATTACCGGATTCTCTGTTATATCAGTCTACAGCAGGGGTCCCTAACCTTTTTTGCCCCACTCACCGGTTTATGTCAAACAATATTTTCAGGGACCGGCATTTAAGATGTGGCGGATTAATACAACAAAATAACATGGTATGAGCTGCATGAAAACTGGTGTTTTCGAAATATAATAATAAACACAAGGAGCGTCTAATCCGGCCGCTAAACACTGATCGCTATGGTAATGTTTAATGCCTTCAAAATACGATACAACGCAAATTCAAAGTGCATGAAAATGACGACTCACCACAGCCCCGAGCTTGATTTTCTGCAACTAGACGGTCCCCTCTCGGGGTAATAGGAGACAATGACACCTCAAGTGTGTGGTTTATGTCCAGTCTACTTCGTAATTTTGTTTTAGTCGCCGTTGCTGCAGAAACCCCCCACCTCACACAGGTAGGATGTCGGAAATAGCAACAGTGCTATTGTGGCGATCTCAGAGTCTTCAGCCATAACTTGAATCCAGTTGTCTCGAACGTACTTTTAAAGGCCGCCGTCATTTGCGATCTCCAGCAGTTTTTTTTAAACTCATTTTGCGACCTCCAGCGTTGTTTTTAGCGTAATCGGTCACGTGACGGAGAAGCGTGGCTTGACGTGAGTCAAGCGTGACATAGACGGATGTCACGGAGAATCCGGTAATTTTTCAAAATAAAACATCTTTCGTATTCCGAAATAAATAAAACGGAATTAAGGCAAGTTCTTTCTGTGCGGCTCTGCACCAAATGCCCTGCGGACCGGAACCGGTCCGCGGACCGGCGGTTGGGACCCCTGGTCTACAGTATGTCACACTTGACGCAGGTGAATGCGTGCTCCTCTGTTACGTGATAGGAAATGAAACCCAGGAGCTAGCAAATGAATAAAAAACAAACGTCTTTGAAAAGTTTTTTCGGGAAGGGGAAAAGGCCCAGCTAGGAGACAGAAGAGGACCCTATGATTTTCAAGAAAGAGAAGGCCACAATTAAGAGACAGTATCAGGAGTCCTATTTCAAATATGGCTTTATCCCAACGGGAGATTTACACGCACCAAGCCTACTCTGCATAATAAGCGGCGATGGTGAGTCGTATTTTTCACTTTTTATTTGCGGCGTATCTTATTTTGAAGGCACATTTAAACGTTACCATAGTGGCCAGAGAATGTTGCGGCCAGATAGAACATTCCTCGTGTCATGATTTGTGTTTTCAGTATTATGTTTCGAAAATACCACACTTTTCATGCAGGTCATATCGTATTATATTGTTGTATCTATGCAGCCTTAAAGGCCGGTCCCTGAAAATATTGTCTGACATTAAAACCGGTCCGTGGGGCAAAAAATTTTGTTGTTCTACTTCTTCCTTTCATAACTTTGCTGCTGTGAAATGGGAATTTCTCCATTGC